>JAIMZG010000664.1:0-55946 GCA_020466075.1 Colletotrichum coccodes
GCCGTTGACCGAGGACGGAATGTGGGTTTGTGTACATACGGGCAAAAAGTGCGGACGGAAACCGAGTAAGGTGTCATTTTGGTGTAGAATCATGTCAAGCTTCTGAATACCTAATCAGTCACGTTTTGTGAAACCCGAGCGTGAGAGACAGGGGCAATGTTGAAGCTGTAAGTCTATTATTCCTCATGGAAACATGATTGCATTCAGGTCTAGCCAACACAACCTAAACTACCAGACGGACTGTTTGCGTCGTCGTTACTCCCAATAACACCACGTTACCCAAGAAACACCCCAATTGCTGTAAACGAAAATTCATAAGCACGTCAAGATTCGGGAGCCTTCCCAAGCTGCAAGTGGTTCCAGCAGTCTGTGTTCGGCAGTCAGCAATCAATCTCCTACGGCAGCAGACAGGGACGGTGAAGGGGAAAAAAAGCAACTCACTGTCAAAGCCAAGGTCGTCCTTGAAGTAGGCGTGCATGACATCCTCACCCCACGTGGTGCCCACCAGAGGCCCGCTGGCGACGGCCTTCTTGCCAATGGCCAGCCCCATCATGGGCTCGATGGGGCCGAGCTCCGAGAACGTGGGCTTGTGGGCCTGGCCCGTCAGCTTGGCCAGCATGAGCTGGTGGGCGTTGATGGCGGCGTAGTGGCCCATGTGCATCGCCGTGCCGCAGCGCTTGATGCCCGACCAGAGCGCGATGTCGCCGACGGCGATGTGGTCCGCCGCGTTGGGCACGTCACCCGACAACACCAGGTTCGGGTGCACCTTGACGTATCCTTCCTCGTCCTTGGCCGCCGCGGGGAAGTATTCCGTCGACGGCACGCTGCGGGAGATGGCCATGATGACCTCAGACGCGACGAGCTTGGTGCCGTTTGTGAACTCGACCTCGTACCTCGCGCGGCCGCCCGCGGCGGGGGTGTCGAGCGTGCGCTTCTCCTTGACGCGGTGGTTTAGGAGGACCTCGACACCGGCCTCGCGGGTGAGCTCCAGCGCCTTGTCCTTGCACTCGTCCGACAGGCCCTCGGACGAGAGGAGCTTGTCGCGGGAGTGGACGAGGGTGACCTTGGTAGTGGGCTCGGAGAGCTTGAGCTCGGCGGCCATCTCGATGCCGACGGCACCGCCACCGACGACGACGACACCGTCGGGCGCGTTCTGCACGGAGCGGATCTGCTGTTCGGCCTCGAGCAGGAATTGCTTCCGCGTCAACGATTGGGGCACGACGGGGAAGACGCGGCGGAGGCCCGAGGCGGCGATGAGGAAGTCGTAGGAGAAGTCCCGCGGCTGCTTGGTGACGTGGTCGAGGACGGTGGCCGTCTTGGTGGCCGGGTCGACCTTGGACACGGAGCCCTGGACGAAGCGCACATTGGGCCGCTGCAGTGAGGCGATGTCTTCGAACTTGACCCAGGACTTTGCTGCGTATTGAGAGTCCGCGAAGGCGAGCGGCGTGCCGATTATATGGACTTTTGTAGGGACGTTTGATTAGCGGAAGGGCGAGTCAGTGTTACGGTTCGTCTTACAGTAGCCATCACGCTCATCAGCGATGGTGATCTCGAGGGGAATGTTCTTGAAGTCTGGGTGATGCTCGTAAGGGGTGTGAGCGAGGCGAGGGGGCTTGCCGCTGCTCAGATCGAGCAGGTTTACCGCGGCAGAGACGCCACCGTACGAGGTTCCGACGATGAAGACCCTGAAGGGGGGGATAGCACCTGGAAGAGAGCCCATCCTGTGTGCGGTTTCTGAGTCGACCTTTGGACAGAGAGAGACTACGTCTGAGGGGAGGGAGAAGAAGGACCGGTTGAAGCTGGACTCTGCTACTGACGAGCCGCGAAGGGGAAGGCAAGTAGAGGCGGACGAAGGGTACGAAGATGCAGTTGTAGACAGGAACACTTGCGCGGTCACCAGCAGACATAAAGGTAGAGCCCGCCGGAAGCCGAGCGGAGGGCCTGCATCGGAACGGAATTGCTCTGCGCGAGCGACGCTGATGAGACTGGCTAAAGTTGCCCGACGAATCCCACCAAATCCTCCCAACAACAGGGATCCAGGCTCACCCCTCCAAGGCTGGGCAGCAGAGGGGGAGGACGATGGCGATGGCACCGGCAACGGCAACGACAGGGGCAGGTAGAGCCGAGGGCTGGCTCGGAGAATGAGACGCACTGCAGCCGAGACGGCAGGACGAATGGCAATATGGATCCGCTTGGCCATGGCGATCGAAGAGAAAAGAATGTCAGGAGACAGACGGGCTCGGGCTGGAAGGGGCAAGCGACAGCGGAGAAGACGGCATGATTGGGCGGGCTCAGGCGCACTGGGCACTTTGGATGAATTTGTAAACGGGGATGTGCTTGAGGTATGTATTTAGTGCTGCATAGTGCTGCTACGATGTCAATGTGACTTCTCGTGGAAGCGTGTGCGAATAAGATGGATAGCAGGCGCCAAGCGGTCGGGTGCGAAATTGCTGGTTGTAGCCGTTCGAGGGAGGGGTGGTTTGATGGGCGGAACTTGGAGGGGGTGTTTTGGAGGGTTTGCTTTGTGAGAATTATCAGATGGTGGAGTTAAAGTTATCAGATCCGTCCAGAGACATGCAAGCCACTCCCAGCCCGGGGTCTCTTCACGCGGACTGATGACCGGGATCGAGCCGCTACCTAACAAGGGCCAGTCAGAAAAGCTACGCGTTTGCCTGCGCCTCGTTTTCGGTGGGCAGCGAGCGCTCGGGATCATGGACCCAAGGACTCGATCCTGTCCATCTCCGGGTCCCTTTGCGCCCCGTCGCTGAGATGGACCGGGTGACGGATCGGCCGTTGAAGCTAAAGCCGCCAGGAGTCCTTGGGGGTTGCGGGTGGCTGGCTCCTCATTGCGACAGGCCACGTACCCAGAGATGATGGTTTCTTTGGCAAATTCGACATGGAGTGGGTGTGCGGAGTGGGCGCGACACGAGGTACAGGCGCTGGGAGGGCAGCATCAGGAATGCGCCATTTTCTCCAGTAGCTACCGCCCCGCCATTCGTATGAAACTTTTTATTTGTTTCTGCAAAGGGAGGGAAAAAGAACTGACGAGGTGTGAACAACAAGTTCGTGCAGATCCGCAAAAGAAGGAGCAAGGATTCCGTGCCGTACCACCCACTCGTACTCTTTCGGGTTAGTGGCCCTTCCTTGCCGGATCCAGAAAGGATGAGCCTCTGCCCCGCCAAGACAAATTATCTGATCCGAACCCACAGACCCGGCATCGGCCCCACACGAACGTCTTCCTCGTTTTCACACTCTCTTCACCCCTCCGAACCGGTGTCTCCATCTTTGCTATCGATGCTATCGCGAGCTCCATTGTCTTGCCCACTAGCGATGCATCTTCCGACCGGGGTGTCACGGTTATGGTTCACATGCTGGGATCGTGACAAGTGTCGACGATGGTCTCGCGCTGTTTCAAGGGCCCCGAGGGCGATTTCTAGCGGGGATCGGGGCCGCCGTTGAGTGCCGTTCGCCGTCATCTCGAGGCTTCGGCTCCATACTCCGCGCCATGAAACCTAGCTCTGCCGCTAGAAAGGCAACTGCCAGTACCGCAGCGGAGTCCTTTCAACGAATTGTGCTGTCATCGACCGTGGCTACATGGGGACCCCCCCCCCCCCCCTAACTACCCGTTAGATTTGTTGATGCCGATGACAAACCGTCCCTCCACTCAGGCAGGGCTCCTGGTTACGCTCGCCGAGCACTTCCTTGCCACAAGCTGCATGCCGAGTCTCACGATGCAGCTCTCTTCTTAATTGACCGGCTTCAACCGAAACGGCGGCACGTCCTTCAGAATCCGGTCATCAGGTCGCTTCAGTATGCCTGACCAAGACTCCAGAGCCGCCCCGGCCAAGAAGACTGATAACGATGCCTCGGCATCACCAGAGCAACAGCAGCAACAGGCATCAGAGGTAGTGAAGCCCAAGGTGAGTTGCGTCCTCGAGAATAATCATCAGATCTCGTCAAACGCGAAGCTCACGTCTTCCCAGCGCTTTCAGGCCGTCTTTAGCTTCTTCCAGCTGCTGTTCTACGCCAACCCAACATGGATCGACGTCGCACTCTTCGTCGTGGGCAGCATCACCGCCGCGGCGGCCGGTGTGCCCTTCCCCTTGATGGGAATCCTCTTCGGACAGCTCATTGACGACATGAACGGCGCGACGTGCTCGGAGGGCGTCGGGGATGCAGATGCGTACCAGGCCGCCGTCAACGACAAGGTGCTCAAGCTCGTCTACATCAGCATTGGCAGCTTCGCCCTAATCTACTGCTACACCACCTCCTGGAGCGTACTGAGCCAGAGGCTCGCCCAGCGGTTCCGGGAGAAGTATTTCCAGAGCTTGCTGAGGCAGGATGTCGGTTTCTTCGAGAGCAGACAGGCGGGCGAGGTGTCCTCGCGCTTGAACTCCGATATCCAAACCATACAGACGGGGACGTCTGAGAAAGTCGGCATCTTCATTGCGACCATCTCGTTCTTCATCACGGCCTACGTCATTGGCTTTATTAAATATGCCCCGTTGGCCGGCATGTTGGTATCTCTCATTCCTGCGTATTTAATCGCCTCGATTGTTTGCGGCGGATATGTCCAGAAATGGACCGGGACCATGTCTGATGGCATGGCGAAAGCGTCATCGATCGCATCGGAAGCGCTCTCTCATGTATCAGTGGTTCAGGCCTTTGGTGCAGGACCTCGCCTAGAAGCCAAATTCTCGTCGCATGTGATGGTGGCCCAGAAAGAGGGCATCAAGAAAGCTGTCGCCGCTGCTTTGCAGGCCGGATTGCTGTACTTCATCGCCTATTCTGCGAACGCCCTCGCGTACTGGCAAGGAAGCAAAGCAATCGCGGCGTCCGTCGCAGGAACGGGCGACGGCACCTCTGTGGGCGACATCTACACGGTAGTGTTCCTCATTGTCGACGGTATGTCTTTCATTCTCGTGTAAACCGCATGCCTATGCTGACCGTGGCTAGCTTGCATCATGCTCGGCACCATCGCACCTCTGTTACCTCTTTTCGGCTCGGCATCGGCTGCGTTTCTTAAGCTACGAGCAGATATCGATTTGCAATCCAGCATAGACTCCGTCACCGACGAGGGCGAAAGACTACCTTCCGAAATCAACGGCGAGGTCGAGCTGCGCGGCGTAACTTTTGCCTACCCATCACGTCCAGACACAGACGTGCTCAAGAACGTATCCCTTATATGCCCCGGTGGGAAGTACACTGCCATCGTCGGCCTCTCAGGAAGCGGCAAGTCGACGATTGCTGGCCTGGCCACCAGAATATACGACCCCAAAGAGGGCACAGTCCTCATTGATGGCCACGATATCCGAACCTTGAACGTGAGAAACGTCCGTAGTTACATCAGTCTCGTCCAGCAGGAACCGTCCCTCCTCGACCGTTCTGTCCTCGAAAATATCGCGCTCGGCCTCGTTAACTCGCCAAAGGATGAGCACCAGGGGCTCAAGGATACACTCTACGGGCCTATGCTCGGGCAACTGGCTGAAGATCTAATGAATGGTGCGGAACTCGACACTGCAGCCCAGACATACGGACCCGAAGTGGTTGAGATCGTCAAGCTCGTCCAGCACGCGACCGAGTTGGCTGATGCAACCGTCTTCATCGATCGCCTCAAGCATGGTTTTGGAACAGCCGTAGGCAGCGGCGGCAAGCTTGTCAGCGGTGGTCAGAGGCAGCGTATTGCTCTAGCACGTGCCCTCATCCGCGACCCGACGATTCTCATCCTCGACGAGGCCACCGCAGCGTTGGACTCTGCCAGCGAGCACCGGATCCAGAAAGCTGTTGAGAACGTTTCCAAGGGCAGGACCCTGGTTTCCATCGCCCACCGTCTCTCCACGATCAAGAACGCCGACAACATCATTGTCATGAACGCTGGAGATATTGTGGAACAGGGAACCCACGCCGATTTGATCGCTCGAAACGGGGCCTATGCCAACTTGGTCAACCTACAAAACATCCACACCGTCGAAGAAGACGAGGCACCTTCTCGCACCAGCACCGCCGTTGAATCGTCAGCGGCCTCGGTCAACATTGAGAAACACGACGTTGACCCAGCGGATCTCGCCAAGGCCATCGAGACAGAAGCAGGAGAAAACGGAAGCGAGAAACCCAAGAAGGAGATAAAGAAGAGCAAGAGGAAGTCCGCAGCGGAAGAACTCCAGGACGGTGGTCTCGACACTGACAAGTCGACCTGGTGGATTACAAAGAGAGTCGGCGTCATGGTCCGCCCCCATCTCCTCTGGCTCCTCCTGGCCGTCGTCGCCGCCTTCATTGTCGGCTGCACCTACAGTGCGTCGGGTACAATCTTCGGCTACGCCATCGGCGTCGCGAGTCCCTGTAACGAGCCTGGCTACATCTCGAGCAGAGGCGCCTTCTTCGCCGGCCTCTTCTTCATGCTCGCCTGCGTCGAGCTCGTCGCGAACCTCGCCAGCTGGTCCGCCTTCGGATACCTCGCCGAAAAGCTGCTGTACGCGATCCGCGTGCGCTCGTTCCGGTCTCTCTTCCACCAGGAGCTCGAGTGGCACCAGAGCGAGAACCGCAACCCCACGACGCTCCTGTCCGTCATCACGAAGGATGCTGCAGCCATCGGTGGTTTCAGCGGCTCCATCATGGGCACGATCTTTGCTGTTGTCGTGAACCTCATCGTTGCCATCATTTACTCCCACATCCTAGCCTGGAGAATTGCCATCGTGTGCCTGGTCATCATCCCCATCCTCCTGGGTTCAGGCATCATGCAGATCCGAGTCCTTTCGAGATTCGAGGAAAAGCACGCGGGAGCCTACGCCCAAGCCGTCGGCATCACCGTCGAATCCGTCAACTCCATCAAGACCGTCGCCACCCTGTCGCTGGAACACGAGGTCCTCGGACAGTACAAACGGGCCCTCAAGGGTCCCAAGAAGGAAATCATCTCGGCCAGTGCCTTCGCCAACGTCTGGCTCGCTGTCGCAAACAGTACCGGCAACATCATCTACGCCTTCGCGTACTGGTGGGGTTCGAGGCAGATCATCGAGGGCCGTGCTACGCAGACCGAGTTTCTCATCATCCTCGTCGCCATGCTCGTCGGCGCTCAGCTCTGGGGCCAGATGTTCAGTCTTGCGCCCGAGGTGACGCGCGCCCGCATGGCGGCCTCCCGCATCTTCAGCCTCCTCGACCTCGACAAGCCCGAGACGAGCGACGAGGCTGCCTCATCCAAGGGCAAGGGGAAAGATGTCGAGGCCCTTGCCGATTCCAAACCCCGCCCCTTCCCAGGCAGAGGCGGCGTCGCCGTCACCTTCAAAGGCGTATCCTTCTCCTACCCCGCCCGCCCTGAGGTCCAGATCCTCGACAACATGTCCTTCACCATCCAACCGGGCCAGTTCTGCGGCCTCGTCGGGCCCTCCGGCGCCGGTAAATCTACGGTCATGGCTATCGTTCAACGCATGTACACCCCCAGCGCTGGCAGTATCGAGATCGACGGGGCCGACATCTCCCACTTCTCCGGCACCGACTTCCGCGATGACATCGCCGTCGTCCCCCAAGACAGCGCCCTCTTCGACGGCAGCGTGAGATTCAACGTCGGCCTGGGCGCCCGCCCCGGGCGTGAAGCAACAGACGCCGAGATCGAAGAGGCGTGCCGCCTCGCCAACATCCACGACGTCGTCGCCGCCCTCCCGCAGGGGCTACGACACCGAGTGCGGGCCCAACGGCTCGCAGCTGTCGGGGGGGCCAGCGCCAGCGCATCGCGATCGCGAGGGCGCTCGTCAGGAAGCCGCGGCTGCTGCTGCTGGACGAGAGCACGAGCGCGCTCGACGCCGAGAGCGAGAGGGCGCTGCAGGAGGGGCTGGAACGCGCGGCCCGCGGCGTCACCGTCATCGCCATCGCCCACAGGCTGCACACGGTGCGCAAGGCTGACGTTATCTTCGTCGTCGAGGCGGGCGGCGTGGCCGCCAAGGGCAGGCACGAAGAGCTGATGGAGAAGAGCGAGAGCTATCGCCTCAACGCGATGCAGCAGATGCTCGGTCACTAAGATGGGTGGCCTGCATCAGCTTCCTCCGTGGCTCTTGGTTCCTTCTCTCGTGGAAAGAAAAAAAGAAAAGTGTAATAATAGTTCTTCGAAACAGGTCTGTGTGTGGCGAGGAGTTTAGACTGGGCAAGGGGCGTGAATGGAATTGGTTCACTTGCGAAAAAGTCAACACACGCGATCCGATCTGAAGTACAATCTGATGTTGCTCGTGTCATCTCACTCTCAGACGTGCCATCTGTTCGCCCGAGCATACAAGCTCGCCGACTAATGCGTTTCCAACAACCGTTATGCATGATGCCGGTGTGAGCCGAATCCCTTTGTCGGGGTCTCGGAGAGCTCATCGTTTCCGCCGTGGCGACAAACTTCGATTCGACTCTTTGACCGTTGCTCAGGAGCTATTGCTTGGTGGGCTTGCATGTTTGTCGCTTCGCACCTACGACCTGGATTATGCGCCGTCACTCACGATGGTCGGACGTGAACTTCATGGGAGACGACACGGATTTCAGGCGAAAGCGAGGGAGAGCAGTCAAACAGGGTTATGCGGTGCACTAATGGATGGTATGCTATACAAAATGCCAAGGTCACCAAAGCGGAAGGAGAGAGAGTGAGAGAAAGGTGTGGAGAGGGCAACTGAAGATGCGATCCGAGGAAACCACTTGAAATTCATGAAGCCAGTTTCCATGCATCGTCCTCGCAAGCCTTCAATTCTTGGTGCGTTCCCAAGCCGCGCGGGAATTTCTCTGTGATCGGCCAAGGGCCGCGCCTGACCCTGTCCTGTGACCCCGCGCGATAACGTGACTGCGTTTCTTCGTCATAAACCCCTGCTTCGGAGGGAAACCGATATCCGTGTGAAAACCCATTCCAAAAGTGCTGAACCGTGCATAGCAGACCGAAACGCCGTGAACATTCTGAAGCCGTTAGGTGACTAGACCATCAGAAGGTTAGGAAGCTTAAGCCGTCTCGAAGCCGCCGAAGGTGTTCTCGCCGGAGTAGGTAATATAGAGGAAACTGAGAGCGGAAACGTTAGCGTAAAGCAGCTTAAAACGACGTTGCCAAGCTTGAGAACATACCCGTCCTCGTCCTTGTGCTCCTCGTAGATGCTGCTCATTAGAGCAGCGGTGGGCGGCAGCACCTCATCGACGAAGATGAAGATAGCCTTCTCCGGAGAGAGCTTGATGCGCTTGCGAATGACATAGACGAACTGGCCGACCGTCAAGTCCGCGGGGACGAGATACTTCTTCTTGTCGATAGTAGCGATGTCAGACTTCTCAACCTTCTCGCAGATAACCTGTGTTACAAGAACTTTGATTAGCATCAGGGTCTTTGATGATAGATGCGAAGATCGGCGGTGACGGTCGGGGAACGTGGGGCACCGGCGATAAGGCGCGAAGCTGACGAACACTGCAACGGCGGCCGGATGGTGAAGCTCCCCTACGAGCCACCACAAAATGAAACCGAAGAGTAAACGGAGAAGACTTACAGGAATACGATCAGAGTACTTCTGACGGATGCGCTCAGCCTCAGCCTTTCGCTTCTCGAAAGGGTGCTCGTCCTTGAACTTGGATCGCATGATGACGGGTTGCAGGTGGGCGATGTGAAGTGGGTTGTGGGTTTGTAGATGGGCTGCTCCTGTGGGAGTTGGATGACGGTCAAGATATAGATGGCGAGGTGTCCGTCAACAGTTGTGACGACTTGTGTCAGAGAAGGATGTAGAAAGGAGAGTTTGGGTGACGAGGGGCTCGTTTGCGAAGGCAGAAGTACGAACGGTCGGTTGCCGCCTGCTTTGGGGTGCCTCGGGGTCAGACATGGGGACTGGAATGGGCGGTCACTGACTGTAGGTGTCTGGGTGGCTCGGGCGCCAGGCAGGGAGGTGGTTGGCTGGCTTGCGTACCTATCGATAATTGGTATGGACGGTACCTAGAAAGGCAGGAAGCTAAGACGAGGTACCTCACTGTGCGCTACGGCTGGGGGAGTACTTTGCCGCATTGAGGCCTTCGAATGACTAAGCCGGTGAAAGCACTGAACCCCACGCCCCCCTTCCTACTCTTCATCCTCATTGCCCGCCTTTCGTGTCAACCAGCACCTCACCTCTCCATCCTTATCCTTATCGGATTATCGGAGCGGGGCAAGACACCGACACCATATCCCAGCCGAACCAACCATGCCAGTGCAGGTCCCAGAGGCAAGGCAGGTGACCAATCTCGCAGCCACTTGACACAGTCTGGCAGCCTGTCACGCCTTCTGGATCCGACCTGAGTCACGGGAGGTCCTGGCACTATCTCTCTGTGCTCATTTCTGGAGCTGAGGTGTTAAAAGAGTCTCACGGGATCGCAACCTCCTGATATGCGCACGCAACTGCTTTCGTCTGTGCCTCAAAGCTGTTAGCTGCTTGAAGTGCACTGTCATCTCAGAACGAACTTCTATAATGCCTTATCAGACATCCTCGTGTTGACGTCATTTGTCTCCAGTAAGAGGTGAGAGGTGGGAGCCTGGGTAAGCCCACTCACATTGGGATTTTGATTGACCACGGGGACAGTTTAAATTCTTGATCCACACGGCCTGATCTTATCTGGTTAGCTTACATAAGAAGGCCGACTTCAGGCCTCCGATAACCGACCTCTAGGACTTTGGGGTTCTTGGAAGATTGACCCAAGGCGCCGGACACCAGCTTTGTCATCCCTGCTCTCGTTTGCATGACTAGATAGAATCTGCAAGTGAAACAAAAATGTAAATAAAATAATGAGTTTCACAATGGATAGACTACGAAAATCAAGCGAAAATCAGTTGTGATTTTGCCGTCCGGGGCTTCTTGCTAGCTACGGGCAAGCGATTGCAACACTCGAAGCCCTGGAAGCTCTGTTAGCCCGAGGGAGTGGGAGGGCCGAGCTGGGCCCGGGATTGCACCTCAGGCATGCAACGCCCAGGGCTCTTCACCACGTAATGAAGCGACTCCGGCGTTCGGCGGCAATGCACGCCTCACCCCACCCATCCCAACCGGAGGGTGCAGGCTGTCGGCTGTCCAGCTCCTGCTCCCGTCGCGCCAGTGACCGGGGGGTGGTTCCGCCCATTGAACGTGGAACGATTTCTGAATTTACTTTTACAGCTGGCCTGACTGGCTCGAACGACGTCCAGTCAGTCCATGATTGCTACCCAGTGGTCTTATGCCTCTCACTTAGAAAGAATCATCCGATTTTCCTGTTACCACCCAAGTCACTCATTTTCCTTTACTATTCCGTTATAGTTCGTACTTATATTGATCCCATCATGGCTTCCGGAAGACACACGCAAAGGTTGCTTGCACAACTCAGCAGCTCCCGCACTAGAATCGCCATCACCAACCAGCACCAGCTTCAATTGGGTCGCAGACTCGTCTCATCCTCCTCAAAGTCCCAGTTCAAGGGTCAGCAGTCAAGCGCATCCTACAGCCGCTTTCTCATTGGAGCAATTGGCCTTGCCGCTGCAGCACCCCTCGCCTACAAGATGGTACTGCAGCTCATTCTCACCAACACCAACACCCTTGCCGGCGTTTCCGCACCCCATTGAGCTTCTCGGTTGCTAACACCTCTTGCCCGATTCAGGCCGTCCAGGAACCCTTCCAACTCGACCCGCCGAGTCTGGCCGAGCGCGATGCCTTGACCAAGCGGGAAGCCGAGATCACCGCCGACTCGCCCATGCGCCTGCGCATGGAGAAGTTCATCAAGGAGCAACAGCAGATAATCGTCAAGGAGCTTGAGAAGGTCGACGGGGGGAAGTTCCGCAAGGATGAATGGAGCCGCAAGGAGGGCGGCGGCGGCATTACCTGCGTGCTCCAGGACGGCAATGTCTTTGAGAAGGGTGGTGTCGGCGTGTCTGTTGTCTATGGCACCCTTCCCAAGCCCGCCATCGCCAAGATGCGCGTGAACCACAAGAACCTCGACGACAACGTCGACTCCCTGCCCTTCTTCGCCGCCGGTCTCAGCATGGTCCTGCACCCCAAGAACCCCATGGCGCCGACCGTTCATCTCAACTACCGCTATTTCGAAACATCGAACCCCGACGGTACCTCACAAGCCTGGTGGTTCGGGGGCGGCAGCGATCTGACCCCCTCCTATCTCTTCGACGAGGACGCTGTGCACTTCCACAAGACGCTCAAAGAGACCTGCGACGCACACGACAAGAGCTACTACCCGCGCTTCAAGAAGTGGTGCGACGAGTATTTCTACAACAAGCACCGCGGTGAGTGCCGCGGCATCGGCGGCATTTTCTTTGACGATCTCGACGAGACCGAAAAAGACCGTGAGAACACTTTCGCCTTCATCCAGGACTGCCTCAAGTCCTTCCTGCCGGGTTACATCCCTATCCTCGAGAAGCGCAAGGACATGCCGTTCAACGAGGCCGAGAAGGAGTGGCAGCAGATCCGTCGCGGCAAGTACGTCGAGTTCAACCTGGTCCATGACCGCGGCACTGCCTTCGGCCTCAACACCCCCGGCTCGAGAGTCGAGAGCATCCTGATGAGCTTGCCTTTGACGGCGAGCTGGAAGTACATGCACGAGCCTGAGCCCAAGAGCCGCGAGCAGCGTCTCGTGGACGTGCTCAAGGCCCCCAAGGAGTGGGTGTAGAGAAGGGTTAGGAAAGGGGAAGAGGAGATACTGGATATGGAGCAACGGATTCGAGCGAACATTTGCTGTACTATTATGCCTTTTTGCGGCGGACATAATTTGATTAGACAAAAGCCTTAAGGCGGGAAGACTCAAAAGAGATTTTACTTCTGTTCATACATTTTGGCCGACTTGCGTAGTAATATACCTGTTGAGACTCAGGTTACCGCCAGAGTTTCGTGGGCCTGGGGTTCTGTGACAAGGCATAATGGACTACGACTTCCAAATGAATCAATCTCAGAGATCTTGGACGACTGCAGCAAAATATATTCAAAGCGACGACAATTCGATCGCTTGTGCTCGGAGCCCGGAGTCCAGAGAAGCAAACGGCTTGCCACCATCCTCATCGCAATTACACGCATCAACCTCAACCTCATCACTTTCACCCAACAAATCACCAACAAACAAGCTGCCATACGAACACCATGTCTATCTCACCATCATCACCGCCCTCGATCCGCCTATCCACGCCCCGCACGGTAATCACAAACCTCATCAGCTCCCTCGCCTCAGCTCCCCTCCCGCCGTCATTATCCACAACCACAAACAGCGCTGGCGGCACGCAAAAACCCCCTCAAATCCCTCCCGCAATCGCACCGCCCGCTCCTCATCACCCTCCACGTCCTGTTCCCGTCCCTAGCCCTCCCGGCGCTGGACCTGCTAGATCGCAACCTTGTCACCCGCGTGGTCCCGGAATCCGCTTCCCCCGAAGGCGGCGGCGGGCGCAAGGACAACGACCCCGCCGACCCCGCACCCCCCTATCGGCACCCTCCTGACAGCGCTCATGACGATGACGCCGCCGCCGCCGCCGAAGGACAGGGGTACTCACCACCCCTCTCCGTCCAGAACCCTTCACATAACCACAGGCTTCACCGTCCACTGCCCCCGGCGGCATTCCACCTCGTCCGCTCCGTTGCCTCGACAATGTCCCGCCGGAACCTCGCCGTCGCGACGTCGGCCTCAGCTTCGACAACGTACCTTGTGGAGCTGGACGCCTGGAACTGCACCTGCGCCAACTTTGCCTTTGAGGCGTTTCCTGCTGCTGCCACTTCTGGCGCCAGTGGAGAGAATCTCGAAGATGAGATTATGAATGCTGATGAAGAGCATCCTGGAGGGGAGGGCGAAGTGGGCGGGTGGCAGTTTGGAGGACTGAGTCTAGACGGGCTAGAAAGCGGTGGCGTGCCGTGCTGCAAGCACTTGCTTGCTTGTCTATTCTCTGAGCAGTGGGGGAATGTAATGGGGAAGTATGTCACGGAGAAAGTGGCTAGTCGGGAGGAGATGGCGGGGTTGATCGCCGACATTTAGTGTAATCACGAGAGCAACGGCGAGTAGGCGGAGGGTGAGTATCTCAGAATCATCAGTCAAAACATGCTATCATTGTACAAGGCATACTCTTTTCTTGCAAATATGCCTGTCCCCCCCGGCCTGCCCTCCTGGACGCCGAGATATTATGACATGCCCACGTCCCAATGTCTATCGCGGGTATCAGTTCCCGTGCGTGTTGAGTGTTGTTTCCCCCATTCGCTACGTCACCGCGTAGTCGTCTATTTCTTCTTCTCCTTAGCCTCTTTGTCCTTGTCCGTGGTCTCCTTGCTCTCGCCGTTAACACCGTTCGACTTCTCGTCCTTCTTCTCGTCCTTGCCGTTGGCCTCGTCCTTTTTGGCCTCCTTTTCCTCCGCCTGCTGCCGGTTCTGAATCTTATTCTCGATAAGGTCGTGGAAAGCCGTGATGGCGCGGATCAAACTGCTGAGGTAGATGGCCATGAGCTGGTCGTTGGTCTTGATGCTCATGGCATGGGACAGCTCGCCGCCGGTGGATTTGCCGTCACCCTTTGGCGCCGACAGGTTGGGTAGGAGGTTGAACACGTCTTGAAGATTGCCCAGGATGGCGTGGTTGACGGGGAGCTGGCCGTCGAGAACCTTCTGGAGGTATGCGCCAATATCGCGGAGACGGAGGTGAAGTCCCTGGAGGGACTGGAGCTGGTTTGTTATTCTCGTTGAGAGAGTTCCGACAGCGACATCGCGAATATCACGGAGGAGGTGCTCGACACCGATCTCCTCTGCTTCCTCGGCCTCGATGATCGAAGGAGTGTGGACGAAGGTTCGTGACGTAGTGGTGCCGTCCTGCATTCACGTTGGTCAGCCTTGGGGTCCCAGTGCGCACTTCGACAATACTCACATCCTTGATCTCCTCCACGGCGAAGTATGCGTCCGTCGGCACACCCGCCTCCTTCGGCTGGACATCAATAATGACTAGGAGAGGGTTGGGGTTATAGCGCTTGAACAGCTCGTTGATCTCGAGGTCGGATGCCCGCAGCTTGGGGCCAGAGTGGTACCAGCCGATCAGCTTTTCCCTTGCGTTAACCTTCTTGAACATGTCGTTCATTCCCTCGACGTAGTTGTGGTCCAAGAACCACACTGAAGGGTCCTTGTCATCCTCCTCAAAGGGCACTTTATGGGCTGGTCAGTCTCGCGGAAATAGTTTAATTATTCGCAAACCGTCGAAGCGCGCATACCTGCAAAACTGTTCGATACGCGGACATTGTTACCGTCATTTGAACCTAGAAGGACGCCCACCACTCTCCGTTTCGATCCCTTGACTACCGCCCGGTTGTAGTGGTCGACAACGGAAAGAAGCACGAGAGGGGCAACGGAGACATTCCGCTGGACGAGAGACAGAGTCTCTGCGGTGGTAGCAGGCATGATAAAGGTGTTGTCGTAGCTTCGTAAGGTCGATTGGGTCGGGTTCGTGAAGAGATGGAGGAGGGCTGGCGAGGCGGCGGTGGATTCGATTTCTGGTGGTGTTGAAAGGCAGTGGTGGTGTCGTAACTGCTGAGGCTGCCTTCCCACGCAGCTTAGCTACGAATCGGGCTTAGGTGCAAGCAAAGCTCGAGCCTCGCCAGATCACGTGTAGATACCGCATAGTCAGCAAAGCCAAGCCACATTTCCGAGCCGGAAGCGGGAAGTCTTCACCAGCCACATCTCTGCTGGTGCCACAGTGTCAGGGGATACAAATACAACTTATATTCTTAGTCATCGGACAATCAAATCGTATTCCGGACAGCCGAGTCCGGCGTCGGCCCTGCTGGATCCATCCATTCCATGCTCACTGGCGCGACTGGGGAAGGAACCGGACGTCGGGCTTTTATTTCCATCTAGGACAAGTGACAGGTAACAGCTGAACAGGGAAGCGATTGATGCGTTCGGAGAATCGCGGGTGACTGGGATTCCCCCTAAGAGGCTCACATGCCGCACCGAAGGCACCAAAAGCACATCGAAGCCAACCACGAAAAACCAGACCCAGTGACCTCATACCAAGAAGGCGTACCATCCGGTGCGCCGGGGGCCTTTTTGGGGAGCTTCTAATGCCGTCCCTTATCCGCAAGCTACCTAGCTCGCAGGACCAATACTCGCGGTCCTTCCCCCCGATGTAGATGGTACGTATCCGCACTGGACCTCGGCGGAGAGGGAACTGCGACCGCTGGCCAATGACGTGACGTGCGCTGTAACGGAAGCGCAGCCAGTGGCACCAAGGCGGAAATATGGAGGGCGCTGTTACGCTGCGAAACAGCCGAACGAACGCCTGCCACTCTGTTCCCCAGCGGAAAGCCCAGCGGTCTTTCAGCGCCCAAATCTGGCCAATCACCAACCCCTCTCGCGGCACCGGGGCCGTTAGGTGGCCTGTCACCTGCACTCAGCGGGGCCACTTTCGCAGGCACTGGGAGTCGGGACGTGGAAGCAAGCGCAAAGCTCGGTACGGTGTAGGTGGTACCTGGCACAACTGGAGACGGAACCTGGGCGACTTGGCCTGCCAGGACCTCGCAACGAATTCTCAACCTCTTTCGCAATTATTTTTCCCGCAAGGCTTTATTTCGCATTGCTCCCCCATCCCGTCCAACCTCTTTACCTCGACTCCATAACCTTCTCCTCTCCTCTCTACCTCCTTTTCCTCACTTCCTGCATTTCTCTCTTCCCGCTTCCCCTCCACTCCCGTTAGCCTCGGTCCGGCCATATCAACCACTTCACAAGCCGTCAAAATGAGCAGTCTCGTTGAGGAAGCAGTCAAGAAGCTGACCAGCACGGTCGAGAGCCTCGAGTCCAGAATTAAGTCTCTGGAGGACCGCGCCGCCGGTGGTTCTGGCAAGCCCACTGCCGAGGAGGTTCGCATGATCCTCATCGGTCCCCCCGGTGCCGGTAAGTAGCTCCGATTGAGCCTTTTCGCACGTGCTGCTGCGTCGCGGTGGTACTGATGATTCCGCACAGGCAAGGGCACCCAAGCCCCCAAGATCAAGGAGAAGTTCAACTGCTGCCACTTGGTAAGTCAATTGGCCCCGTCATGACCGCCACCGTGCTATGGATCGTTTCTGATCGTTGTTTTCATCTGCAGGCCACTGGCGACATGCTGCGATCCCAGGTCGCTAAGAAGACTCCGCTCGGCCGGGAAGCCAAGAAGATCATGGACCAAGGCGGTCTGGTCAGCGATGACATTGTCATTGGCATGATCAAGGAGGAGCTGGAGAACAACAAGGAGTGCAAGGGAGGGTATGGCGCATCTTTCTACCGTGTCGGGGCTAAATAGACGATCTGAAGGCCGCCGGACATCACGAAGTGGGCATTGCTAACCGCGACAACTCAGTTTCATCCTCGATGGTTTCCCCCGCACCGTTCCCCAGGCCGAGGGTCTCGACGCCATGCTCAAGGCGCGTGATCAGAAGCTCCAGCACGCCGTCGAGCTGCAGATCGACGACTCTCTGCTCGTCGCCCGCATCACCGGCCGCCTGGTCCACCCTGCCAGCGGCCGCAGCTACCACAGCACCTTCAACCCCCCCAAGGACTACATGAAGGATGACATTACCGGCGAGCCCCTCATCCAACGCAGCGACGACAACGCTGAGGCCCTCAAGAAGCGTCTGGCTACCTACCATTCCCAGACCGCCCCGGTCGTCGGTTACTACAAGCAGACCGGTATTTGGAAGGGCATCGACGCGTCGCAGGAGCCCGGGCAGGTGTGGAAGAACATGCTCGAGATCTTCGACTCTCAGCGCAAGGGCGGCCACGCCTCCGGCATTCTCAGCCGTATCGCTGGAAAGAACTAAACGAGCATGGGCTTTAGCCTTTGCTCTTCCCCGAGCGCGCCGCCCGCTCATCTCCCCGCGCGTGCAAGACTCACTACGAAGAAAACGAGAAGCTTCATTCGCAACGTCATATTTTCTGGCCCTCCGGTGATGCATCTTTGCCTTCGGAATCCACGGCCGGGAAAAGGAAGGCGTGGATCGGAGGAATCTTTTATGGAACTTTTTATGGATCATGAAATGGACTGGAAAGGGATTCTTCCTCGCCGATCCCCGTCCTTCCTGTTGCTCGAAGCGAAGCCAGCTGGCTTCATTTTTGCGTTTCGACATGGCCAAACCCCTCGCAATTTCTCTCCCCCAGAACCGCCATGGATCAGTTGTATCGTGTAGAAAACCACTCCTCATCGCACGCATGTATGTAAAAACAACTTTACTGTCTCACTAATAACCATAACTGGCGGTTTACAGTTGGATGGCCAAATACACATTTACCTCTGAGCTTATGTGCAAAAAACCGTGACAACGTGTCGGAAGAATGGCCGGACGGCGTAGGAGAACAGACTGGCTGGATTCGGGCTTTGTTGGTGCTTCTCAAGGATGCGAAATAGTGGGGCCGCGTTCCCAGACTCCGTCACTCCCGTCGCTCCCGTCGTCTCCCCGAGGGCAGAAGCCGGGTTCCCCAACTCCGTCGTCATCGCTCACTCAGCAACGTCGTCCACCTCAGCCAAAGGTCAAGTGACCGGAGCGATTTGGGCGCCGGGTGGTCCGGCTGCTTTTCAGGTGCCGCTGAAGACTGTTGACTGGACCAGACCAGATCCCACCCATGCCTACTTAGGCTTCCCGTCACGATCAGTGCGAACACAACCTGGTGGGTAATCACACTCGCCGACTGATTCCCAGTGCCAAGCCCTAGAATGTGAGGCCCAGAAGGTCCAAGTTGCCCCCCAAAAAGGGGGATGGATATATTGATACTGAATCCACACTATTGAACCCGAGCCGCCCACGGGAACCCGAGTCCGCAAAAACGGACAAAAGAGAAAGGCTTGCAATCCTCCCAGACGCTAATGATATATATATGAAAAAGAGAAGAAACAGTGCAGCACAGGGAAAGAGGCAAAGCCGGTAAAAGTCCGACAATGGAGACAATAAACCCCGTGAATAAGAAGTGAATCCCGCCCAGCCACTACGCAGTGCAATGCAGTGCTTACTCCTCACGAGATGCAGGCCAGCCAAAAGACATCCCACCCCCCATTCTTCGCCAAGACCAAGAAATCAGGAGGGGGACAAGGGGGACAACAAGAAAAGGGGGGAAGGAGGAAGTTGACGCCACTATGCTTTCTGCTACTATACCATAAGGTGAAGCGAAGTTGTAAGGTGTCGGAAGAGGTGTGATGAAAAGTCGGCGATTTATAAGGCGGACGCTGCGTTGTCAAGCTTCGACAACTTACGCAGAGAAACGAAGTACGACGCGTAGCAATGTCGATGCCCCTCTATCTCCTAGGAGTAGCTACAATCCTCTCACTTTAGTTCTGAACATATTCGCTTGGGCCAACAGCAAAAAAGAAAACTTACCATTGACCATCTGCCTCTGCTTGCCCAGCCAGCTCTTGGGCATCTCGCTGCGCCTCTGCAGCACGACGTGGTTGCTCTGGATACGGCTGGTAAGATCATACCACGCCGTGGCAATAAGCGCGTTTTCGCGTTGGAGGTTCTTGATTATCTGATCGCTCGCAGCCTTTTGACATTTCTATCAGCCCTCCAATCTTTCAATGGTATCACGGCGGATGGACCTTCCAAACAAAGAACAACTTGGTATCACTGATATTATAACAGGATAAAAACGAACCTTTTGCGCCGCGGCGGCTTCTCCGCCCTCGGCCGCCTTGAGCTTCCGCTGCAAGTCGTATTTGTCTTGTTCCGACTTCTCCAATTGCTGAGGCAGAACAACTGTCAGTCACAACAGCGCAAAGCCATGCGTATATAAACAATGATTGCAAGGAATCACATCAACGCCTGGAAGTGGGTGGGAACGGCGGTTTGAACCGCCCAAACATCCTCTTCCACCATTTCTGCTTGGGCTCTTTTGGGAATACCGATTGTGTAGGAAGATTGAGATGGGAACGGCATTGGGGGGCGCTGGGCTGGAAATTCGGGTTGCTATCGTACAAGACAGCTTCCGGGGGCACAGCCGGCATCTTGAGTGAACCGGCTTCGGGTCTTCGCAGCATGAAAGATCTGGGGAGTTTACTCACCGATGTGCGTTCTTTGAGCCTGACGCGTAGCTTCTCGACCTTCTCCTGCAGCTTCTGGACGATCTCGGTGGGCTCGGCGCCGTCTTGCCGTCCCTCCTTGGCCTCGTCCAGGTCTTTGCGCAGCTTGTCTTTCTCGAGCAGGGCGTTGATGAGTGAGCTGCGCTGCTCCTCCAGATCGGTGCCAAGGTTCTTGAGCTGTTGGCGGGCGGCCTCGAGTTCCTCCCGAATTGACACTGAGATGAGCTGGTCAGTAGACTTGAGTTCCTCGAGGGCTTCAACGCTGTCCTTCGCCACGGCGGAGAGATCGGTCCTTGCGCTGAGGAGCTCGCGGTCCTTGTCTGCCAGTTGCGCTTGAACCTCACTCAGCCGCCGCTTTTCGCTTTCCAATTCATGGGTCTTTTGGGCGATCTGGATTCGCAGGTTGGCAAGTACCTCGCTGTGATAGTAGTCTTGCGTTAGCACTCTACCCAAGCCTAGTCGCATCGCTTCGTCAACCAGTTCAACTAACTTTTCGCCGCTGCTCTCGATCAGAGCGCTGATCTGAGCCTCCGCAAGCTGGTGCTTCTCGAAAGTGACATTGTAAGTACCCTGGATGCGCTCCCGTTGTTTACGCTCCTCCTCGAGCTCTTGTCGTAACCGAGCGTTCTCTGAACCGGAGCCCATACCGCTACGAAGCAAGTTGTTCTCGGCTTTGAGGCGCGAGATCTCGAGGGCAGGATTCGGGGCGGCACTGCCGCCAGCACCCTCGAGCTCTTCCTCGAGACTGAAGCCTGCGGTCCCGGCATTGGGCGACAGGGCGGGTTGCGATCCAGAGTTAATCTGCTCCTGCAACTCAGCAATCAATCGTTCATCAGAGAGACGCTGAGCGTCGAGAGTTGCCAAGCGAGCTCTCAGCTGCATCGTGTCGTCATGGAGAGCCCTGCGTTGGGCATCTAACTCGACGTACTGCAGCTCGTAGTCTCTGAGCTTGGAGGCGTACTGCTCGTTGGTCTGCTCCAACGCATGGTTCCTCTTTAGGACCTTTTCGTACTCAATGAGGTCACGCTGCATCTGCTCCTTCTCGTACAGCAGATTGTCCATCTCTTTCGACAATGTGGACTGCGCCTCAAGCTTTTGTTTGTACCGCTCCACCATGTTAGCCTTGCGAGAGAGCTCCTCGTTTTTGAATCGCAGCTCCTTGACCTCATCGTCAAGGGACTCAAGCTTCTGAGTCTTGGCCTTGAGCGCCGAGACCTCGCTCGTCAACCGCTCCTTGGTGATGCGATCGTCTTCGGCCTGTGCCTCCTGGTTGGCGATGAGCTCGTCCTGCTCGCGCAGCTTTAGCTCCAGCGACCTGATGACCTCCTTTCCGGCACCATCCTGAGCACTGTGGAATGCCTCCAGCTCTCTGCCTTTCCGTACAACCTCTTCTTTCAAATCGTCGTAACTTTCCTGCAGGTGGCCCAAGCGCGTTTCCATGTCAGCGAGCAGCTTTCCCTTCTTGTCCAGGTCAGAGCGGAGGCGAATGTTGTCGGCTTCCATGGCGAGCTCTGCATCGTGACTTTCGTGGCCAACCTCTGAGGTCTCTTCAAGGTCCGCGGCCTCGGCATCGTCTATCGCGGCCTTCATATCCTGCGTAACCCTCTGTAGCTGCATGAGGTTGGTCTTGTCGGTGATGTCCCGGGTGATGCGCATGACGTATCGTTCGTTGTTGCTGCCGAGCATCGCAATGGCGAATAGTACAGCGAGAAGCTGGGAAATACACCTTGTTAGCCGGACCATTCGTTCGCGACGGCGCCGGGGCGAGCCCGGGCGACTAGCACACGGACGGGAGCATACCTTGCTGATAGCTTCGGGCTGCGCTTCTCTCGCTCTGGGACGGATATCGGCGAGCTTAGTCTGGCGGATGAGGCCGGGACACTCGCGGTAGACTAGCCTAGTGATGCCCTTGTAGACGTCGTAGAGCTCGCCGTCGCTTGTGTTGGAGTCGAAGGAGGGATCCAGGTCCCGGAGGACCTGGGACAGGAGGTGGCCATCGAGGAAGTCTGATATTGAGTCGGCTTTTTTATCGAGGGCGAATGTGTTCGCCTGTGAAGAAGTATTGAGTTAGCATAACATCTTCCGCGCGGCAGTAAATAGTCTGGAGCCAACAACTGGGGAAAGGGATATGACACAGGTCACGGGGATATTAGGGATGAGGTCTGGAGGGAAACTTGCGAGCATGCCGACTTACCCATTGCACAAGCGCGGCCTGCGCGCTCTCTGAATAGGGCATAATGCCTCCGTCTACTGAGCCGTAACGTTCGTCGTCTTCTTCTTCTTCGTCGTCGCGGCCGTCGTGTGTGTTCGTCGGGAGTATCTGACCAAGGTCTCTTGGGGGTACTGTGGTGGTTTGGGGAGCACGTGGGAAAACGAAGTGGTCTCTCCTCCGGTTCCACTAGGTTCGGCGTTGTGTTCGTGGTTGTTGCAAGTCAAAGCGGCAGGGGAAATGTGGTTCCATGGGCTCGGGAAGTTGGCATCGCAAAGGGGCGGGTTCAGGGTCAAGGACGGAAGGGATATTAAAGGTTCAGGTTAGGGTCGTCTCAAGAAGCCTCTCTGCAGGCCGAGGGAAGGGCGGTGAAAAGAATACAGAACAGAGCCTTGTTCGCGCACAGTCGAAAGGGACAAGGACCGAAAATCAAGAGGTGTGTCTGTGTTCTGTGCCTTGTGTCTTGACTCTCGTCGGTGCTGTGCTTGTCGTCCCAAACTTTGCAAAGACAGGTACATTGTTCGCGTCGGCACTCTCTGACTCTGCTGTCGAATCCACACCCAATCTTGCATGGCCTGCATCAAGCTCCTCCCTTATCGATTGCCCGAGGCAGCTAGGGAAACCCGTCTTCGCGCGCTAGTGCGCAACTCCCGCCATTGTAGTGCATGTACCTTTTCCTCGTCTAGTGTTTCGCAAGAGGGGGCTTGGGAGAAGCAGTACGATCGTCTCCCACGACCCAGAAGAGATGTACATGCATCATTCTATTAAGGTACCTCCCGTCCCCAAGCCCGAAACTCGAAGTGACGCGAGCGGAACGGAAGGCCAGGATGTCATGGTGGGGCGTCCACTGACAGCACCCTGTTTCCCCTCTCCCTTGAGTTTTGAATCTCTAGCCCCTGGTGAATGCGATGTTGCATAATTACCTGCCAGCCAAAAACAAGCTGCAACGGCTTGCCAATTCAGCCTTTGACCTTCGGCTTTGCATTGAGCACGATGCAAATGCCGCCGGCTTTGCTTTTCCATCTTGTCAGGATTGCCTAGACCAAAAGGGTTGTTTCTTCCCGAGTGGTCCTGGTCCCGTGAAGAACACCAAGGAACTGAACGACGTTGGATCAGTAGTTACTACTGGACAGTTTCCTATTCAAGGAAATAACGTCAGTCAGAAGTGTCTCTCGTCAACAACACTGAACGTGGAGCAAACATCACCCACCACCTTTGTCCTCGAAGCACAGACTCGTCCTCGATATCCCCTAGGATTTTGGTTGGACCAGCCCACTTTCAATAACACTTACGACTTATATGTCAGAGCGGCCCTTGGTACCGAATCTGAGAAGATCTCGACAGCCCGCGCCGATAGAACTCTCCGCAAACGCCTGGGGAGAGATTGGTCGGTTGCCATCGTAGGGTTGCAATCTTTGCTTTGAGCTCTTTTCAACGGCCCCGTGCCTGTCCGACAATCCAACCAAGGTTTAAGGCTAGAGTCTGCAGCCCCCTCGGCGAGGTCTCCCACGTCGATGCAGAGACTGAGAAGACACTGCGTCTTGCGCAAAGAGCTACTGCTTCTCAGAGCATGCTCTCCGAGGCTTTTCCCCACTATGCGCTTTGACGCGTCTGTGACAGGAGCTTTTCTGCCCAGCGCAATTAGAGCATTACGCGAGCGTCAGAAACACCAGCTTTCATCTCGTTAGGACCGCCTGGTTTATCGTACACGATGCCGTGCTGAAGTACTGCACCGCGCTGCAACCAAGCACCTGCAGCGAGCAGCACCATAGACGGTGCTTCGGCGAGTCCAACAAACATTGGGCTGTCCGGTGGCATTTTCTGTCCTTCATCGAAATGGTTGATCGAAGATCCTGGGTTAGTGGTGGAGAAAATACAAAGGCTAGAAGAGTTAAGCATCCGCTTTTGATCTGCGTATCTGCCTTTTGCTCACGACTCCTCTCCACCCAGCAGGCACATTGCCTGCGGATTGGTTCTAGGAGGGTTGCAAAGTTACCGCGAAGCTCGGATATGTCATCGATGTCTCGCCCATGTTGTCATCAGCCGCTTTCGGCACCTTCACCAATAGATGAGGATTGGTTGGAGAGCCAGCCACCCAGCCCAACTCAAGTCTGTCACAGAAAATGTATGCTTTGATAGTTATTTTGGTTTGTTTAATTTGCGGCGTTAAGAGAGGGTTCGACCACACGCGGTCAAAGCTATCTCGCAGCCTTAGATAAAAAGGTGCCCGAGGACACTGTTGAACGATTGCAAACTCCTGACTCCGTAGCGATAAACCGTCTATGACGAAATTGGGGAAATAAGTGCCTCCTTGCTTGTCCCTGTCGCGGCCGTCGGGGAAAGGGGCGGATATCATTGTCCTGGTGACCTAGTCCAGCCAAAGTCCTTTTCACATTGTCGTACGCATCCTTCACACCAGTCGCATGTTTCGTAAAACCTGTGTCGCAAGTCTTGCCAACAAGCTGATGTATCCGTTTCGATGACATGTGCTGCTTTACGAACCGGTGACAGTGTGATCCTCATCGATTACGAGGCCTTCGCTGAAGGCCTGGACTGACTCGAGGACCTTGACAGGCGTAACGCAAGCGAATCCCCTGGGGCTATGTTAGCTTCGGCGAAGACATGCCTGTATTGCATGGTAATATTTGCTCACCTGATGAGGGAGTAGGTGTGGGTGATTTGACCACCGGCGTCGATGATAGATTGCTTGGCCTTAGCGATGACATCGTCGCCGATGGAATCGGACTGGGCCCAGATGATGACGGACTTCATCTGGTCGACGGCGAGAACGCCGGGGACGACCGCGAGAGCGGCGACTAGGAACGCAGAGGGTCTCATGGTGATGGGTTATGGGATTAGGGATCCTCAAGTCGCGAGCTTTGCGTACGACAGTGAGCAGTGCGTGTCGGTGGTAGTGCGTACGGAGCAATCGGTATCGATCAACGACGAGGATGAGCGAAATGGCGGGATGATTGAGAAAAGGTTGTATGTTGACGAATGCACCCAGGGTCCTGTGGGGGAGTTCGCGGGTATTAAATCGTTCTTTGTTGGAGACTGAATGACGGATTGGTTGAGGGACGGGTGGATGCAAGGAGCAAATTCATGTTGGACGGTGACGGACTGGGCCTTGGACCTAGACCTTGATGTTTGGCCCCTTTGTCATAGTCTGGTCGCTTAACGGACGGAGACACTGCGCGGCAGGTATCTAGGATTGGTAGTCACCAACCGAAACTTGGCTACCACCTGCCCTGTAGGTAACGATGGTGGCCCCCAAAACAGGGCCGATCCAGCTGGCATTTGGCCCAAAAAACCGACATTTCTAGCACCGCCATGGGGCTCATTCCTTCCAACTCCGAGGTTCTAGCCAGCAACTCCTGCGGGAGTGGGATCCGGCACTGATGGGGCAACAGAGAGGCTAGCCAACTGTATGCACGTGTGCAACCCACTTTTGGAAAGCATTTCCGTCTGACTCTCGAGTCTCGGTAGGGTGGCAAAGGGTCTTGGCACAGCTTCAAGGTGTAACAGAAGTTCCCACACTGCTGCTTTCACGCGTGCCGTCCTTCGTCCCGTCCAATATCGATCTTCTGCCTGGACGTTCTCATGGAATAGGGCCACATCTTACCCCGATGCGGTGCACACAGGCGAGCACACATCTCACCACCTCACCAACCGTCGCGCCGTTCCACTTTGTATTCATCGACTGAGTAATCATGTAGAACCATAAGATGCGACCATGTCGCCTTCGATGGCGCTATCCGCCGTTTGGTGCTCCCGCATATCCCTTTGCAGAACCGGCCACAAATTAGCGAACAAGGGGACATGTAGCCGTTCGGTGAATAACACATGATTACATACCCATCGCCCGACTCCCGTGTACAACAAACATTCCTCCGGCCTAACCGATGACGGGGTTCGTGGGGTCCATCTTGACATCCGGTTCCCCGAAGTCATGTTTGCTTGAACAGCCTCGAAGACCACACGGAACATGTCGGTCTCGTCACAGCTGCCAACGAGCAAGCTGGCATGTTCGTCATAGAATTATTGGATACTTTCAGTGTCCATCGAGGGACAGATGCCGACTCGTCTATGCGACCTTGCATGAAGGTGCTCCCATCCTCTCCTTGGGCGTGCATGTGATTCTCAACGCCATTTCATGAACCCCAACTAACAAACTCCAACCCCCAAACCATCGAAGAAACAATGTTGGCGCGCTGCAGACCCCCGATACCGTGCGTCGTCGTAGACAGCCCAATGACTCTCGGAGGCCTCTACTCCTTCGCACTGCCCGCCACGCTGTCATTCTCGCCCCATATGTCCTTAGTTTCCTGCTCGACAGCTCGCATCGCAACGGCAACATCCTCGAGTTTAGCGACGACGTCAAGGACACCCTTGTTGACCCGCTGGAAGTACCGGTCGTTGGCCTCACGCCTCTTTCGAGCCAAAAGAATATCCACTTCTGTCTCTTGCTCGAGCTTAGCACCAAGGCGTTCTGTGCCCCCGCTGCTGCCTGGACGACCACTGTTGCTTTCTGTACTCCGCGGGCCTTCGTTGCTGTCTGGTGCCGCGCCCGTCTCTCCTAGAACCGCACTCTTGAGATTGCGAACTTCCTCCCCGGCTGTTGACGTGTTGGATCGTTGACCCGTCATCTCAATGGCCTCATCGGCTTCGCTTCGTGCCCAAGCCTGAGCCAGAGCAATCTGAGCTGCCCTCAGCTCTTCCAATTTGCGATCGTGATCCGGCCCAAACACATGAGTTCCACCAGACGCCGATAGCTCGACCTCCTCGAGCGTCGCCTGCATTTCTGCCCACAAAGCGTCGGTCCTGTCTGTACTCCTGGCGCTTTCAGCTGTCTTGAGGTTCCGGGCAGGGCGTGCAACCGATGGCGTTACCACAGAGCCGGTGTGAAGTGATCCGTTCCGTTGCAGGTTCATGGCTTGTTGAGGCAAAGATGAGATCCCCGCGGACGAGGTCGCCGGCGCTCCTGGCGCAAGAATACCCGGTAGCGATGCATGAGAGGCAGCGGGAGATGGATGAAGGAAGAGAGACGGCGGGGGGTCGCGCTGCTTTCCTTTGCTCTTGGCTGATTGAGACATACTTACATTTTGTGTGTCGTCGGGAACATTCCTCGCTCTGGACTTGGCGTCTGAGACAGCGTCTCTCGAACCTGACGACATCTGATCGGATTGGCTGAAGGCTCAAGAGCAAGCTGCGGAGCTGGGGTGCACCCCTGGCGGAGCTCACAGAGACGTGGGGTCAAGGCTCCGTGAGAACACCGAACTCAGAGTCAAAGCCTGTGGTTGGGTATTGGAGTTACCCCACTAAAGTCGCTCGACCCGGCTTTCTTCCGCCAGAAAGCTCGAACCAGATTCACGTGACTCAGGGTTTCGCCTTCCCTTTTGCGAATTTTGGGCTTCACCACCGCGTGCTTAGGGAAATTTGATTTTGCAGTTACGAGAGGCTCTGTCACCACCACCAAGTCAAGACTCGCGATACCCCCCAACAAACCGGTACGTTACGCCATCCTTCCCAGGCACTCGCAGCCCATCGCCGACGAATTCTCCTTTTTCCCCACGATTCTCGACGACGAAATTCCACCGATTCGCCCCTTACAAAATTATCATTTTGGGAGCTTCGCAACTGACAAAAGTATCATTCAGCCAACATGCCTCGTGGACTCAATGCGGCGCGCAAGTTGCGCATGAACCGTAAGGACCAGAAGTGGGCCGACCTCGGATACAAGAAGCGTGCCCTCGGCACTGCCTTCAAGTCCTCTCCCTTCGGTGGTTCCTCCCACGCCAAGGGCATCGTCCTCGAGAAGGTCGGTGTCGAGGCCAAGCAGCCCAACTCCGCTATCCGAAAGTGCGTTCGTGTTCAGTTGATCAAGAACGGCAAGAAGGTCACTGCTTTCGGTACGATATACCCTCCAATACCCTAGACAATTCTGAATGGGGACCAAGAGAGCCGGACATTGGGTTCGGGGACGAAGTCATGGTGGCGAGGGATTGAGATTTACTAACATCGCGTCTTCTAGTCCCCAACGACGGTTGCTTGAACTTCGTCGACGAGAACGACGAGGTCCTCCTGGCCGGTTTCGGTCGCAAGGGCAAGGCCAAGGGTGATATTCCCGGTGTTCGCTTCAAGGTCGTCAAGGTCTCTGGTGTCGGTCTGCTCGCTCTGTGGAAGGAGAAGAAGGAGAAGCCCAGATCCTAAGCGGGAAGCTTCACGAAGCATGGGAAGGCAGTGGAAGAAAATTCGGCACTCGGAGTTTTACGCTTGCATTGGCATCAATGGGTTATGGTCCTGATACTGCGGGTAGACTTTGGTCGATGAAATAAAACATCATGAAAGTCACCTGACATGCGGCATTTCCCAGACCATAAAAATGGGGTTATCGGGCGTGAACAAGAATCAGGGAAATGGATTCTATGTGCTATGAATACAGATGATGTTGGTACAATTCTTCTCACTGCCTCCAGGCCTTCTATTGCTTCTGACTCTCCGTGTCCTTTTCGCCTTGAGTATATCTTAGAGTGTAATCGGCTGCGAGACCCAGGCTGACGACGCCTCCGGTGATCCAGCATCCGTTGATGAACCACCACCAACAGTCCTTGACGTTCTTCAAGTTAACGCGCTTGATCATGACACCGAGCGTAACTGCTGCTCCACCAACACTGCCGATGAAGAAGGCCGGACCAGCACCCGCGGCAACTCCAGCAGCACTGAGAAGGCTAAGCTGAACCGCGGCCAAGCCCGTCAAAACTTGCTTGGTCTCGGCGTCATGCTTCAGAGCAATGCTCTTGATGCCCGCCTTGACATCATCCTTGATATCCATGTGGGCATAGATCATGTCATACAGAATCGTCCAGGCGACGTTTGAGGTGTACAGACAGGCCGCAGCCGTCAACGCCGCGCTGTTGGAGAGGAGGTCGATGCCGAGCGCCGGGAAGCCCATCATTGCGCCCCAGGAGAACGTCAGTCCCAGAACTGCCTGAGGGTAGTACGTGACCCGCTTGGCCAGAGGATAGGAGGCGACAAGCAGAAGACTCGGGATGCCGTAAAAGAGGCAGGAGGTGGGAAATTGGAGAAGGATTCCCAGACCGGCTAGAAGCTGAACACCTGTGAAGGCGAGGCCTTGGAAAGGGGTAAGGGCGCCCCGGGCGATGGGTCGGAACTTGGTTCTGGTGACGTTGGGGTCGAGGTTGCGATCCCAGAGATCATTGATGCTGCAGCCTGCACTGCGCATGATGAAGGCCCCGAGAAGAAGAGGAGAGAAGTGCCGATGACTGAACCCGGAGAAGCCATAGGGGTAGCCATTGGTGCGGCCATAAGAGTTGACCACAGGCAGGGGAAGAAGAGGTAGTAGGTTCCCGCCGGTTTATCCATGCGGGTGAGTTCGGCGTACGGCACCCATGATGCGGGCAAGTAAGAGATGATACCGGTCTTAGGTGGTGAGTAAACCTCTTCGGGGGCTGGTTTCTCGGGCGTTCCTTGAGTGATGGATGTGGTAAAACGTTTCGTCGATGTATGCAGTGCGGTTTGTTGCTGATGAGCTGAGTTGCTGAGGACGAGTCCCGTGCTGGGTTTGTTGTGCAACAGGAGCATCAGCCGAGAAGCCGAGGCTACTGATGAAAGTGCAACTGTTCTTGGCGGAGGCTGGTGTGCCGCCCGCAAAGGGATTCTGAACAAGTTGGCCTGCCACATGCTTACTATCAAGATATTAGTCCAAATTAGAGTAACATAAACAGGGGACAAGCCTATAATAATTTTACAAAACTGAGACTATATGGCCCAAGAAATCGAAAGGAAATGAGACTCATGAGGCCTCGACAAAAGTATAAAAAAGAAGATCGTCTAGAGGCGTATCCATCCAGTGTTGGCGCGCCAAGGGTGAGCTTGTTGTGAACTTTTGTCAACAAGGTACGGTAGACGCACGGCTTACACGTGGAAAGCAGCAGCGGCGGTAAAAACATTTGTCATCCCTGCCTTCCAAATTCAATCAAAGACATGTGAGATAATCAGACTTACCGCTATCATGAGAACCAGGTCTGTTCGATTTCCAGGCGCCTTTTTCACGAACTTTTCTAGCTGCCGCCGAGAGAACCGAAAATTGAGAGCTTTCCTCGAAAGGCTGATGAGAGCATGGTCCGTGCATGATTTCAACCCATGATTGGCTACGCATTCGACTTGTCTCATGCACCCTTGAATCTGAACTGTTCAGCCTTGCCCGACGTCACTTTCCGCCAACACGCGACACGCCTTCCTGGGCTTCTTCGACGGGGTCGCCTCCCTTCATAACTATTGCAACATTTTCGGTCGCCTTTTCTCCTCTATACATTGATGGCCCGACGCGCCGCAAGCTGTCGTCGTTATGTTGGAGCGAATTTTACAGCTCGCGCAACGCTGATGAATCTTTGACGGTCGCGGTCTCATCGATGCCCCACCCTGTGTTGATCCTTAACCGTCAAGATGCCGACCTCGTTGCACCCGCAAGCCAAGTTCGACCCGATCCCACCGGATTTGGACCTTCAAACACTCGTTGAACGGACTCCGAACTTCGAATGGGTTCTTCGAATCTCGACTGCACAAATCCAGGGCCTGGAACCCCAGGAGTTCGAGAAACTGGTACAGCTGCAAGTAATTCAAGGCGGGAAGCCGCTGGTTATTGAGAAATGGAACGATGCCCTTCCCCAGGAGCTTTTCAGCGGAGAATGGCTGGAGAAAACCTATGACAAGAAGCGTAAGATCCGCTGTCTTTTTACCGACTGCAACAGCGGCTAACACTACGGCAGAGGAGAACGTCCGCGACATCACTGGTCAGGCCGATATTCCAATGACGATGGGCCACTACATGAGAGCCATGAAGCAGCTCACCAACCAGTGGACACTGAGCAACTACCGAGACGAGAGACGCCAACGTCTTTACCTCAAGGACATTGACTGCCCGCCCGAATGGCACGAGCATCTCCAAAAAGTCATTCCTCCGACTTTATTCTACATGAACGAAAACGTTACGCAGAAAGGAGCAGCTGATCCACGAAGCAGCGGCCCTTTCAGCGGTTTTGGCAGCAGGTCGACTGTGGCAACCGCGGGAGATCTCATGTCAAGCCTGCCCGAGGAAATGCGAGCACAGAATCTTATGTGCTACATCGGCCACGAAGGAACTTTTACCCCGGCGCACCGTGAAATGTGCGCCAGTCTTGGCCAGAACATCATGGTTGAGGCATCGGGCAGCGAGAACGGAGAGAAGCCAGGTAGTTCCATTTGGTTCATGACAGAGACTAAAGATCGGGAAGTTGTCCGCGAGTACTTCCTTTCAATGCTCGGTCACGATATCGAAATCGAGAAGCACTTCGCGCAGATCAACGCCTGGAAGAAGGCTACCTTCCCTGTTTATATTGTTGAGCAGAAACCTGGCGACTTCATTCTTATTCCACCTTTGGCTCCCCATCAGGTTTGGAACAGGGGTACACGCACTATGAAGGTTGCGTGGAACCGGACAACGGTCGAGACCCTGGACATGGCACTCCACGAGGCCCTGCCAAAAGCCCGGCTTGTATGTCGCGACGAGCAGTACAAGAACAAAGCCATTATCTACTACACGCTCAAGAAGTACTATCAACAGATGGCCCCGGCGGACGAGAACGCCGAAATGGGAATCCTCGGTCTGGGGTCCGAGCTGTTCCGCTCCTCACGCTATAAACAGCTGGCTAAGGATTTTCGCCATCTTTTCTTGCTGTTTACTGAGGTTCTCGTCGATGAGATGTTCGCAACTAAGGAAAAGAACGTTGAGTACATCGAGTTCGACTCTTGCGTCACTTGCTCATACTGCAGGTCGAACATTTTTAACAGATTCCTTACCTGCAAGCACTGCGTGCGAACTCTGATCAACGGTGACGAGGATGCATACGACGTCTGCATGGAGTGTTATGCCATGGGACGGTCCTGTGTCTGCACCTCAAACCTACAGTGGTGCGAACAGTGGCAATGGTCAGAGCTGATGGATAAATATGAACATTGGCGGTCCATGGTCATCAAGAATGACGGCTTCGTCGACATAGAGCTATCGCCGCAGCCTCTTGAGATTGCTCGCAGCCGGCGAGGCAAGAAGTCGCTCGCCGAAATTTGTCAAGAAGGCCTGCGCAATCGACCCTTCAAAGATATTTCGAAGCTCGAGGAGGAAAAGCGACTCACTGAATCCGAACCAGAGCCAGAGCTTGACGACAATGGCAAGCTGAAGAAGAGGAAGTATAAGCGAAAGAAGAAGAAGGGAGATCTTCGCCGCTGCCACGTTTGCTGCCACAAGGACTACGCATACAAGGTGCAGGTATGCTCCAACACAGACTGCAAGGAAGGCTACTGCTACGGTGTGCTTTATCGTGCATTTGACATGATGCCGCAGACAGTGCAAGAGAACGAGAACTGGCTCTGCCCGAAGTGTATGGGCATCTGCAACTGTGGTGCATGCCGCCGCGCCGAGAGCACCAACCCTTACACGCCCAAGAACACCCTCCTAGGCCACGACACTCGGGCCATTGCCGATGACCGAAGCGTTGACGCACTCGTCGACTTCCGGGTTCACAACTTGAACTGGCTGAAGACAGCAGGCGAAGAAGGTCGTAGCACCAACAGCAAGCGCATGAAAGAATTAAGAGAGAAAGCCGACACCGCCAAAGCTCAAGAATCAGCAGCTATCACTGCGGAGGACATTGCGCACGGAGCTAACGGCCCTGCCGAGTCTGCGGGAAAAGGTACTAACGGATGTGGCGACCAGAACCATGTTTCGGAGAAGACGTGAAGATGCAAGATCAGAATGTTCTCAATGGCGATCAGGACATGTCCCAGATGGATCATGATCAATCTGCAGCTCTCGCCGATATGGGCATAAATGGCGGATGGGACCAGGCAGCTATCCAGATCCCTTGGAGGGTCAACGCATGTTCGGTATGGGCTACTATGAACAAGATGGACCGGATCAAATTCTATTTGATCCGTTCCAAATACCTTCTGCCGATGCCGCCGTGTTTGATGAAGAGGCCGAGTTTCTCAGGAAGACGCTGCGCGCACAAAAGCGGCAAGCAAAGCAAGAGAATGATTTTGATCCGGACTTCAATACGCCCAAGAGCCGTCATAAAAAGAAACAGAAGAAGGACGATGCAGCCGATGTTTCTAGTATGGACCCCGCCCTATTCGGCGCTGCGCCTTCTGCTTCTAATTCACCAGCCGGAGAGGCTGAAAATGCTGAGTCGGCCGATGCCAGCGTTGCCCCTGAAGATGAAACCTCGATTCGATTGGAGATGGAGGTAGCGCAGGCGGGAGACAGACAGCGACCGAAGGGCGGATATTCAACACCTCAATATCCAGCGAACGTTCCTGCACTTCGACATGCTAGACCTAAGATGTCTTACGCTGAGCCGGAGGAAGCTGTGGCTGATGATCCGGATTTAATGGTGCCAGCGTTCAAGCAGAAGCTGCTCGTTCAGAACGATGAGCCACAGCCAGGCGACAACAGCGCCGACCCCCTGGAACTTGCTTCTGATGCTGTACGCGCCCTTATTCATAAGGGAAGCGATGCGGCAAATACTACCACTGTCGAAACGCCCAAGGTGCCTAAGAGGCGGGGGAGGCCGCCGAAGAGTGCAAAGGCCACACCGGCATCGGCTACAAGATTGGCGGTTGTGCCAAAGCCGTCCCCTGCCGATCTTGCGGCAAAACAGCGCGAGGAACGCGCATCTCGACGATCGGGTTTCGGTCGCACCGTGGCTAGTGACAGAGCCAGCTCTTTCAACCCCCAAAGCCGAGATCGCTCCTCAGAAGGCCACCCTGACACGGATCACGACGTGACGACGGCTGGGCTCAAGGCAAAGCTCGACTGTGGGTTGGCTGCAGAAAGGTTTCCTCAGAGCGCACCTGCTGCTTCAATCGAAACCGAGACGATGGAAGCTACTGCGCAGCCGCCCAAAAAGCGCCGTGGTCGGCCACCCAAGAAAAAGGCCGCCGGTCCCTCTGTTCCTGCAGAGACGCAGCTCGTTGATAGGTCTCCGCCTCCGCCTCCTGCAGGTGCAACGATGATGATGTCCATGGCAGCTCGTGTTGCTGCCCGTGGTAGGAAATTCAAGATCACTTCGCGTAAGTCGCGAGGTCGGCGTGTTAAAGAAACCCCAACCCCGATACAAACGTCGTCCAAGAGGCAATATAGAGGATCCAGCGAGCAGCAGGCCGAGGTCTCATCGGTGGAAGCGACCGTCCGAGAGCGATCGAAAGAGCCGAGTCTGGATTTTACGCCTCCGTCTCCCGGTGCGACAGCCAGACAGAGAGAATCGAGTTCGGACCACACCCCTCCACCCACAGGCGCCGTCAGCAGACTTTGGCGCAAACCGAACGTGGACGATGAAGAATCCGACTTTGCTCCTCTGGTGGCAGCGCCATCCTCCCCCTCCTCGTCTTCTGACTCTGGCATCCCGGACGCGAGCCCCCATCCCCCGCCCGCTCGCCGTGGTAGACCCTCGAGTGGACCCACGGTGGTGAGACTCGGCGAGTCTGAATCCGAGAGCGAGATCTCGTCGTCGTCCGAGTCGGAGAGTGGCATCGGCGGGCCCTCTGGGTTCCCGGTTAGAGGATCTCTCCGCGGCAGAGGTAGAGGACGCGGCCGTGGTCGTGGACGTAGACGAGGTTCCTGAGGAGGATGTCAAGGATCCGACAGGATGCGATTGGAGTTTGGACTTTTGGTTCTGCTTCCCATAATAAGGGGATCATGGCAGGCGTTTGGGCCAGTAATATAGACACTCTGTAGTACTATAATACTCAGAACGAGGTTGTTTAGCAGGAGGGGCTAGTCAAGTGGGCATTCCGACGACGAAGACTTGTGCATGCCTCGATGCTTTCGTGAATGACACTTGTCGTCTGGGGCACACCGATGTCGCCAAGTTGTCACAGTGGGTAGCACTATTTGTCTCGCGAAGGTATCTATTCAGCTTCTCACTTGTGCTGGATGTATTACTCAAACAAATCTGACGCCCCTTTCCCCGAGCCGGTTGATCGCCTCGCCCACTATCCGGCTCCCGGCAATTCTTGCTAAAGTGTACAAAAACCTCCAATTTTCTCGCCATCCCAGGCCAAGCTGCGCAGCCCCTGAAAAGACTCATGCCGCACACACGTGATGAAATTACTCGGCAGAGGCCCTGGCGAGCGCCTCGTGCAGGTGCGGTGGGAAACGGTAGCGCAGCTGCGAGGTGTAGGTGGTGAGGTCGAGCGTCATTTGCTTCATCTGCTCGACCATCATACGGCGAGTGCCCTCGTTGCCGCTGAACTGGCCGCCCGTGAGCTGGTCGCGCTGGCGCGTGCAGCAGATGATGGTCCACATGAGCAGGTTTGGCACGTTGATGGAGACGGGCTGGGAGAGGCCGGAGAACTTTGCGGCGTAGGCGCGGATGATGCTCGGGTCGCCGCTGGCGTCGAGGGGGAGGATTTCAAGACCACGGATTTTCTGTTTTGGTGTGTTAGCTATCGTGAAGGGGCATAAGGGAGAAGGGAAAGGGAGGTAGCTTACGTCTAGACATTGGGCCCACTGGCCGGCTTCGACGAGTGACTTGATAGCGCTCATCTCAAGCAGGACGCGGCAGGCGACCCTGTTCTGCTCCTGGATCTTGCGGTGGAACATGGCGTCGCGCTCGTACATGGACATCATGGTGCGGGCGAGCTCGACGGGCTCGTCGATGGACGCCAGGCTGAGGCTGCTGCCGGTCTCGGCTTCCTGGCCGGCGGCGCGGGGCTTGACGGGCATGAGGCGCATGGGGTCCTCGCCGATCTCGAGGGAGATGGCCTCGCTGAGCGCGCGGCTGACGATAGAGACGACGGTGTCGTACTCACCCGCCAGGTGGTAGAGCAGGACTGAGTCGGTAGTGCGGCCGTTCTCGTCGGCGAAGCTGGCGGCCTGGACCGTGACTGTGTTGATGAAGTCGTTCTCCTCCGTCAGGCCGATGAGGGAACCGCGCTCCTCAATGATGCCGCGGATCCGCTGGCCGTCAGGGCGGATGTCGCCGATGAGCTTGCTGAACTCGCGAGTCTCGAGGACCAGCTCGCGCAGGGCCTCCCAGCAGAGGTTGGCGTGACGGCGACCGGCCTCGCCGGAGAGGTCCATGTTGAGGCAGATGAGAGTTAGATAGTCAACGGCGGACACGACGTCGGCTGCCCTGAAATCCCTAGTGTAGTAACCGATCATCCTGCCAAAGTTGATCTGGACCAGGTCTTTGACGTTCAGGCTGCGCAGGTCGTTGGACGCGCTGAAGGGGTCGGAAGGCCGGAGCAGGCCGTAGTACTCGAGGGCAATGGCAAAATGAACCGCGTCCACGTAGGAAAAGGGGTAGAGGTACGCGATGGCCTCCTCAAACATGCCTGAGAGAACCTGGAGGTAGAAGAACATGCCGAAGCTGCCACTATTGTCCTCGGCAGAAGTCTTGGGGAAGTGCTTAGCACCAATCTCCTTGATGCTCGACTGCAGCTCAGACAGGCCATAAGCCTCGCTGGCCACCTCAACAGAGCGATCGCCTTCTCTGGCAAGATTAAACTGAAGCCAGATCCAGTCGTTGATATCGGTATTGAGTCCGTCCAAGCTTCGATTATTCAGGTCGCAGCGACCAATGATCTTGTAACAGGCCATCCGGAAGGGGTCGATCGAGTTATCAGGGGCGTTGCGAACACGCTGGCTGTACTCGGCATTGCACCTGTCCTGCAGCGTCCGCTTCAAGCGACGGTCCTCGTTCGAAGCGTAGCCGTTGAGGTAGCTCTGGAACGTGCGATCGATGCTGCGGAAGGGATTGGCATTATCATTCACGTACTTCGCAGCCTCGCTGACGTGACCAGAACGCAGCAGGTAGAAGACGATGGCCCACACGTATTCGCCTCCAACTTGCTGAAGTTCCGTGTTGTCAGGAACCAGGTCCTTTCTTGCGGACCGCAGCCGGATGTAGGCTCTGATCTTACTGACGATATCGGGGCGGCCGCCGAGGTTGGCTTCGTGGGGGTGTTTTGAGATGAGCCCCTCAACCTCTTGCAGGAACTGCTTCTCTAGGTATCTGTTGGCGCCATCCAGCAATCTCTTTCGCATAGATATCGAGTTGGAAGAGTTGGGAGCTTCATCCAGGTACATCTTGGCGAACTGTCGCTCCTTTGCTGTGGCACCATTGATAGTTGTTTCGGCTTCAGGATCTTCTCCCACAACCTCTCGGACGGCATGGTACGCCTCAACAATATGCGGCGCATACGGGTCTAGAGACCGGTGCTCGACATCTGCGAGTTCTGAAAGAATCGGATAGGGGTGAGAGATGAGACGGGCCTGGTTGAGGTTGCGGATCTTCTCAGAAAGTTTACTCTGCTTCTCGCGCAGAGACCTGTCGTCGGAGTTGATGTGACCAGTCAAAGAACCGCCGTTATCGGTAGAACGGTCGACGTCGGAGAACTCGGGCTGGTGGGAGCCAATCTTGCTCGCGTTGCCGATGACAGAGCGGTGCATGCTCGACTTGCCCAATACACTAGCCCTACCAGAGCGGGCCCCAGTCGCCTGACTCTTACTTCTTCGCGAACGGCCAAAGCCACCCGAGGCCTCTCTCGTCGATGCCGCAGGTCCAAAAGAAGACTCTTCTCGGGCCTTGATTCCGAAGTGCTCGTAAATGCGCTTGCGCTGGGCTTCCCATTCCATCGTCACATTATCCTCCAAGAAGTTGTCAAAGTCGCGAACAGATCTCTCGAGGCCATCGGCGATCATGCTCATGGTCGTCTTCGTTTGAAGGTTCGCGAGGTAGGTCTCGACGTCAATTTCGGCGGGGGAGTAACCGGATGGTCTCTCGACACGGCCAGTCTGCAAGTCAAGGGATCCTAGATCCTTGGCTGCGGTTCCGGGGTCGACACCCGACGCAGCTAGAAGGTAGTGCGCTCTACCATCGGAAGGGCGCTCCTGTGCCTTTGTTCCAAGCTTCTTCAAGCGCTGACGCAGGTCGCCCAGGCCCAGTTGCAGACTGGGGAGGTCCTCCATGCCATTCTCACCCTCTCCCTGCTTCTTACTCTTGGCGAAAAGACTGTCAAAATATGCGCCCGACGGTTGGCCTTGCTGCGCTTGTGACTGATTGTTGGTGTTCTGGTTTTGCTGCTGTTGCTGCTGCGGGGGAAAGAGGGAGCTGCCGAGTGTGTTCGAATTGGTTTGACCGAAGGTCGAGCCCGTCGTCTGAGTCTGGTTTTGCTGGTTGCCGCCGAGACCGCCGAAAAGAGATGGCTTTTGTGCCGTCGATGCTCCCAACCCGCCCAAGCCACCCAAACTGAGTCCGCCTGGCTGCTGCTGCTGACCCTGCTGCTGTTGCTGTTGCTGCGGCTGGCCAAACAGTGACGATCCTTGTGCCGGTTGTGTCGTCGCAGAGGCGCCGCCGCCAAATAATCCTCCGCCCGTCTGAGGCTTGTTTTGCCCCAATCCACCGAAAAGACCGCCGGAAGCAGGCGTCGAGCTCGTTTGCTGGTTGTTCGTATTGTTTTGCTGTCCAAACAGACCTCCTCCCGTGTTGCCCTGCTGCTGGTTTCCGCTGGTCGAGGTGCCCAGGCTACCCAGGGGGTTGCTTCCGAAGAGCGACATGTCGTGATGATCTCGTGGCCGCGTTCAATCGGAGGTGGGATTGGACACGAAACCAAAGGGAGTGCTGCTGTTGTTGCGGATGGAGGACGCGATCTGAAGCTGCCCCGGCGCGTTTGGAGAATGAAATTTTGAGGGTTGCGAGAGCTCTCGGCGACAGCTCCACTGATTGGCGGGGAGCGGCCAGGCAACGGGCGCCGGGGAAGGTGCCGAGTACATTTGATCCCTGCGAAATATAGCTGAACTAAAGGTCCTCGGTACTTATCCTCTTCCAAGGTACAGCCTGCTCACCGAGCATCAGCCTCAGTGGACTTCTCTTCTTACATGGCGGCGGCTTGGAGTATTGAAAGCGACAGCCTTCACCTGCTAGAACGTTTCCGTACACAGTGCTTTGCTTTGAAGATCAAACCCTTCCTTGTTATTTTTCATCGAGCCGTTCGAGCAATCAGGGCCTCCATCACTCAACATCAGTCACTTGCTAGCACACCCTTCGAGTGACGTGTTCTCCTTGTTAGTTCGATTGTTACGACAGGACAATCAGCATAATGAATTGCAAAGCTTTATGACACAAGAATACACATATCACAGAGACCAAATATGCCAATTTCAAACTGAGGCATGAGAAAAAAACCGAGCTCACCCATTGACTTATGTACGGTCACCGAACTTGAATTCAGAACTCCCAGTCGACCCCAGGGCTACCATGATTCAACGAGGGCATCGCTCTTTTTTTTTTTCCCCCCGTTCTCAATCAAAGGTGTTTTTGTAGTATACTCCACGACTGATCTTGGATGCAACGAGTCAGCGATAGGAAAATCTGACCCAAAAATTAGTCCCATACCACTTAGAGGAAATGTCAACAGGAGGCAGCCACGAGAACGCAACGAATACGAGCTGACAAAATTGCGCATCGTGGCGAAGATGTCTGTATAACTATGTGGTTTTTGTCCTTTTGCAGCGCTAACTCACATGTTTAACCTAGTCATGAGCTCCTCTTAGTGTAGACGATGGAAAGAAAAAGGGAAATAGAGATATCCGTTCAGACGATTCGCGAAACACTCCGATATGTCCACCGGCACTTCTTCTAGTCAATAACTGGCCGACTCTGAGGAGTCCGCGTCAGTGGCTTCCAGATCTCCCGCCCCTTCGACTGAGCGACAATGAAGTTTAACCGGTCAGAAGCGTTGTGTCGTAACTTGCAAAGTAATATTGCGCAAGTGAAAAGGACCGACTGCCAAGTTCAATACGTCCTACTGCGAAGAGTGGCACCGGAACAGATCGATACTAGGCGTTGCTGTCTGCTCTCATTGCGTAGTAATGACATATAATTCCCACAGAACTTAAAACCACGGCATCCGCGGCACTCACAGTTCTTTCTACCATTATTGAAGGCTATGTTGGATCAGGTAGTTCTCTCGGATTAATGAAAGCCATGGACTCGAGGGGGTTTTCATTTGACGGAGCTTCTCCCTATGGATTGGCACCAGGGTTTCTGCAAAGGCTTGTATTGAAGAAGCCAGCTTCCTGGCTTAGTCTTTCTTTCTCAGAGTATTCTACAGGCCATGAACTACGGAACCAAATAAGAACGACAAACTCTTCCCGAGCAAAGTACCATACCTGGAAGCAGCCAGTCTTCGTCCTTTCAGACTTTATTTGGGGCCATGCTTGTGTATACCACCAGCCATGCTGATCAGAAACTTGACCTAGGAATCAAAAGTAGATACGTCGCTTATGTAGACTTTAGGCAGCGTAAATAACGCGAACTGCTGGTTGTACTGAAACAATAACAAATCTCACGAGTCTCTCGTTTTGGGCCAGGCAGGTATCGATAAACGGGATTCGTTGCCTCCCACACGTTCTACCCCTAGCAGAAAAACATGCGGAAAAGCAGTTTCCATTCGAATTGTTGGCACTCCTTTCCTGGTGTCATAGCTTATAAGAGGGGTATAATGAAGCACCACAGGCCGTTGGATCATGCTTCTCGAACTTCTCCCTTGCTGACAACTCACCCGCATCTCCTTGTCCCAGGGCTACATAAATAGGGTATTCCGCTCTAACGAACCCTGGCCTAGAGCCGTTGACCTTTGAGGGCTTTTCAAAATATGGGTTGCGACCCTTCGGGTGACAAACCTCCTGGGACTGTCTGTTAGTCAAATCACAATACTAGCACGCGTGACGCTTGTGGCATACATCGATGCGTATGGCCGCCCGAGGCCGCCGCGTTTAGACCGCAACCTCACATCGCCCTCGAGATGTCTCGGGAATATCCAAATCACCCATGTTCACATCTCAGATACCCCGACGCTGACAGATTCAACCATGATAATCACACCACGTCCCCACCTCTAACACTGTCCCGTCTCTTCACCAACTATCGCCGTACCCCCGTAAGATGTACCTGCTAATAAAGCAATGCGGCTCTGTCGTCAAGAAGACCGGTCGTCAAAATCCTCGGACCCAATCAAGTCGGGCCGCCGAATCTCATGACAAAGGGAGGGGACCCGGAGAGCCTCAAAAAGGGGCCTAGTCTAGCCGCATGCCGAGTTTCATCCGGCCGCGGCCGCACCCGCGCGCAGATGCTGTGTTGGTAGGACCATGCAACCTAGATTTGCTCACGCCACTCACAACAGAAGACCAGTAACAGGAAACAGAACAAAAAAAGGTCAGTCACATCATCCAGTCTAAAGTTACACCTACCAAACGGACGCTAGTGCACCTCGGCGGAGCCTCTCCCTTCATCTGTCAAGTGTCATTCTTACCAAGTCACCAGTCAGGATGTCACTGTTAGTCAAGCATCCAGAGCACCGGGAAACCTGTTTAGTCAGACCCAGGGCTTCTTTAGGACCACCTGTCGTCGTTCGACGCCACTTCATCCCAAGCTGTGCATGCACGGCATACTGTTTAATGTAAAAGACTTCTTTTTCTGTATCTAGCTAGAAAGCAGTTTGTGGATTGTGTGCATCTGAATAAAGCCTTGCAAAGTTGAGCAATAAGAGAAGCCGTCCGGCTTTTCCCTTGTGTCGTTGTGCGTCGTGGGTATCTTTTGACCTCTTCTGTTAGATAGTCGTCTTTGATTCCCAAACGCCTTGCAAATGCTTCGATTCCCTCCCTACCACCGAGGTCGAAGAAAATCCCGTCTCAAGCAAAAACAAAAAGAAGTCTCATCTGTGTAGGACTGTTTCTATCCCACCCCCAAAATGGCAAAATCGTTGTCGTAGTTGAGTTTTTCTCAACGCCCAAAACTCCCCTTCCTGAATCCCATTCGTGTTGTACAAATCGTCATATAGTACAGTCAAAGCCTCCTTTGACTCTAATCTCAAGCCGCACGATCGACGGTGCGCTGCGGGCGGTAGTTGGGAACCTCAAAAAATGTCCCCTTGTCCGCATGGTAGCGATAAGCGTGAAAGTCGTAACCGTAAGGCTTGGGCTCGATGGAGTAGAGCATGCCCAAGGGAACGTCCAAGTCGGCAATCTCATTGCGGGTGAGATCCATAAAGTAGGCCATGAGGACGCGGCAAACGGAACGGTGTCCAATGATGAGGACATGGTCCTCGATGCGCTCGATCTCACGCACCATGTCGCGTAGTCGTGCAATGACCTGGAGGTATCCCTCTCCACCAACGCCCGGGTAAGTGTAATGAAGTTTGTCCTCAGCACGTTTTCTATATTCGCCAGGGAACCTTCTGGCGATCTCTTCATACGTCAAGCCTTCGAAGAGGCCTGCGTTCAGCTCGTTGAGCATCGCCCAATTCTTCACATCGTAGTCTTCGTCGTTGTCAAACTCCATGGCCGTTTGAACACTGCGCTTCAGCATCGACGTCCAGACGCAGAAGTTCTTCTCCTCCAGTTCGCGGTTCAGCTCAGGATAAGGCGGTGTATGGTCACCGGCTTTGGGAGGGAAGGACGATTGCGCTATTTTATCCTTCTGCTCAATGAGCCACTCCTTACGTTTCTGCGTGACGAAGGCGTGGAGAGCCTTTCCGTATTGCTCTCCGTCAGGCGTCAGCTCGGAATCTCCGCCAAGCTTTCCGAGGCGGTTGTCGACACTCTGGCCGTGCCGGGTAAGCCATATCTGCCGCGGCGCAAGGTTGAATGTCGTCAAGTACGAACTGATGCCTCCGCTGAGGAAGCCGCGCAATCTGTACTGGACCAGCTTTCGGCCAACATCGATCATCTGCAAACACACGTTAGTCTCGAGGAAACCACAATACAACATGACATACATACCTGGATATACTGCATGTCATGCGCTTCCTCGTACTCCCCAATGGGGACATAGGCGCTCTCGTACGCTGCGACGCGCCTCTTGAAATCCGCAAGAGACTGGTGGGGATCCTTGTCCTTGTAGTCAGGGCCGGAAAGCTTCAGGCGCATGTTGGCCTCGAGGAGCTGCGTAAACGTTAGACCAGCCCGAGTGTCACGAAAATGCAAGGCAACCCACGTTCTGGTCATGGCAGATACTCTCAATGAAGAGAATTCCGAGCTTGGGCTCCCTCTCCTTGATCCGGTCTACCAGGAGCTGACGACGATGAATGGTACTGTTCGTCGCATCGAGAATTCCGACGGAGCCACCCTGGTGCAGAAGGTAGTCCAAAAGCTCATCCAAAGTGTCGAGGGCCACCTGCTCGCGGAGCTTGGCTGCAGTCTCGTTGGTGGGTTCGAAGAACTTGGCGGACTGGTCCATGGTGTCGCTCGACTCGTTGCCGAGGCTCAGCTCGATGGGCTCCTTATTGCCATGCGGCGCATGCCCATTAAGCAAGATCGAGGCAGCCTGAGTAGGGGGGTCGAGTCTGAAAGCAGCAGGCGAGTGCGCCGACTTCATGGGCGAGCTCAAGCCGGCGGCCACGCGTCTCCGGTTTCCAACGTTAAAGATGCGCGAGTTGTACTGCTGCCACGACAGGTATCGCTGGACCTTCTTGGTGATGTACGACTTTCCTCGGGCGGGAAGGCCAACCATGATGATGACGAGCTTCGCAGCAACATCGCGGTCGCTAATCTTTCCGTCAGGCGAAGCTCTAGACACGGTCATTCCTGGGACGTTCAGCGTGGCAGGGTGTGGACGAAGACGCGGGGTGGTGCCCCCCGAATTCTGTCTGACTGGTGGGCTATACAGGTATTCAGTTAGCCAAGCGGTGCGATACGAGGCTGTAGAAGACTCAAGTGACGAAGCAAACGGTATTCGCTCAAAGTGGCACCAGTTGGTATATACATACAGTCTGGGAGAGTTCGGAGCGGTCGAAACGACACTGCGCATCGCGGGTGGGGTATCGGAGGAGGCGATCAAGGATCGGTCGCGAAGGGCGATGGGACCGTTCAGGTCGTTCATAGAGCGAATGGCATGCGCCATCGCAGGAGGCGGAAGGAGGCCATCGTGGGGATGCGACACGGGCATTGGCGGGGGTTCGCCATTGGAAATCGAGGGTTTGTTCGAGTGGAGGGGGGGCGATGACGAAGGGGCGCGGGAATCCTTGTTGGAACTCATGGCCAGCTTCGCCAGAGCAGATTGTTTGGCCTGTATAAGACCAAGGTCTGTTTGGCAGGGGAGACTATGTCAATACTCGTTGCTTCTTTCAAGAATGAATACGTCGGTGGGCAGAAAAGTGTAGATGTGGGCGCAAAGTGGGAAGTAGAAAAGAAGCAACTCGAAGGTTTGTACGGACCTGGTTGTTCAGGAAAGATTGCGGAAGGCATGGATGTGAATATTCGAGAAAGTGTGAAAGGAGCGTTCTGTCGGTCGGCGGCTCTACTATCTAAAGGGAAGGAGTCACAGGGTGTAAGACCAGGTTTGGTTGGCTAGGCCTGACGTTTAGAGCAGAAAGTGGTGGTGGTGGTCGCCGCTTTGTTCTGCTAGGTAAGGTAGGTGCGGTCCTCGGGGGGAGACTACGAAATCTCTCTGTCGCTTCCCTGTTCGCTTCGAGGGCCTGCACCCAGTTGCTGCGCAAGGATGGGGAAGCTGGTCAAGCTGTCTTAAAGGTGGGTGATGAAATGTGGCGTCGAGGATTGCTAGCTTGTGCTTTAGCGTGCAGGGGTCTGCCGGGTTCGCAGCAGCTGTGGCCTGGACGGAATGAGAAAAAAAAGTGTTGAGAAGGGACTGGACAAGGAACACGGCAGCGTGTAAGTGAAAAGAGTCTTGTTCAGTCGGGGTCAGAATCTCTATCTTGTCTGTAGACCGAATACGCAGACAAAGCGTACAATTTGAGTGTTAAGTGCAAGCAGGTATCGGAGATGGAAAGCTGCAAGCACACAGAAAAAAAAACAGCAGGTGTGATGGTAATGGTTGTAAAAAGCAGTGTGAGAAGAAAAAGAAGAATTCTAACGTCTTCGGAATGGACGGGTCTGTCAGGTTAAAGAGGATAGAAAGAGGAGGGGAGGGTCAGGGCGATGGAGCCCCGAGATGGAGGAAAGGACCGATAAATATCTATGGGATGGTAAGGTAGGTACGGATAATGAGATGGTATGGGACGGCATGGGATGGGATGGGATGGGATGGGATGGGGGTGAGGGTGAGGGAGGTGAGGATGAGCGCGAAGACAGTCCAGCCGCCCAGCCCAGGGTGAGAGGTCGAAGACCGAAGGGACAACCTCAGGCTCGATGAGACCACTCCTCTGCCTCTCGACAATTCCCCCCACAGAGCCCTGCCCTGCCCTGCTCTACTTTACTTTACTTCACTTTGCCTTGCCTCGAGTGAATGCGAGGTGTGTGCGAATATGGAGATGGAGTGGCAGACAAACAGACACATGGGGGTGAGGCGTGTGTTGGAGAGGAATCTCGTAGATGGCACTCCCGTAGACTCGACAGCACGGGTCGTACTAAGGTTAGAAAGGGTAAGGAAGAGGTACATTAGCGATGTACTTGGCTGTAGGGGACCAACACTAGCTGAAATTGAGAGAATAAGAGCGAACAGAGAGAGCGTGTGTCTGTGACGGAGCGTCTGACTGTCCGAGGGAACAGCCCAGAGCAAGGGAAGGAGCGTGAAGGTGCGGGCATTGAGTGGTTCCTGCTTGCAGTGACTCCAAGACGACGCCAACGCCAACGCCAACCCCAATACGCACTCCTCCTCTTTCCAAAATTCGGGGCTTGCTAAATGCTGCACCTCTGCTTCCAAAAAGGTTCCCTCAGTGGAACCTCTAATTGGGCCGGTGCTGCAGGCTCGGTGACCGGTCGCCGATGTGCCCTTTCCATCCAAATCGATGCCAGGGTTGCCCTCGCCCCCTGGCCCCTCCCCTGTCCGTCTCTCAATCCTTGTTCGAGCCTCTCTACGTCTCCTGTTGGCACCAGAGCCCTGGGATGTTGGACCCCGTCGCAGTCGCAGCGCGGGATGCCCTTTCGATTTTTTTCGATTTTTCTACCATTTTTTATTATTTTTACTTTTTTATATTTGATGTTCTGAACGTATGAGTTGGAGAATGGATATCGGGCTCGTGCATCCGGGCCTGCCTGCCACAGATGCTGACTTTGGCCGACTGGTGGATTGGTTGCATGTTCAAACGGAGCAGGCTGGGCGTTTTACAAGCCTCCTTCCTTCTTACCCTTCTTCCCCTACGGGATGCCTTCCGTCCTCCCTAAAACGTTGTAAACAGGCACCGACCGTCACGTCCGTACGGATGGACCCGATGCCATAGCTCAGCCTGCTCACACATAGCTTCCAACGGTTTGGGCCCCAAAAGACAGGACGAGACGGAAACGGGGCCAAGCCGACGTGTATGTGTATTGATGTCTGTGCACAGGCGAGCGGGTTGAGAGGGCGACTGCGAAAATGTCAAAGTGGACTCACCCTTTTCGAAAGTTGAGGTGATGAAGGCTGGAACGCCCCATTCTCGTTCAGTCTTCCCAATGCGAACAAGTCTCCGACTCTGTCTACAAAGCCAAGCTCGAAATTGACAGCATTCTTTTTCCCATCCTTACTGAGGTCGTTTCACGTGTTATTTTCTGCTTCGTTTCCCCTTGCAACGTTTGCTGGGCGATATGTCGGCCACTTTATGGGGACTGATGAACTACATGGCATGTTCGTTCGATGGGGGAGGGGTGAAGCTGTAGCAGAGGCAAAAGGAAGGGGGAAAAAAGCTGAGCATCATTTCAGGGCCCTCCAGCCCTGCCCCAGGTATACAATTGTGTTGATGCATTTGCGCTGTAAAATAAGAACGTTTCACCTCCTTTTCGGAGTGAGCGCACCGTTCCTTATGGTTCCTCAAAAAGCTCAGGCTCACCGGCTAAGCTACCTATTGGTGTTTTGGTCCAATGCCTGAACTGAAGCCTGTCCTGTCCGTCCATGCACTCACTCCCTTTTCATCATACGTCCTCGAACGCCCACACATTCACTCACTCCTTCGCTCACTTGCATGTCCATGCCGATGCCAATGTCACCTCCGTTTCCCAGAACCGGTCCTGACAATCGCCGTCTGGCCCTGTCATGCTGTCAGCCGGTGAAGCCACCAGTCCCCCGTGCACCTACGCCACTCACAGCACGTCGTAAACACCTCAACAATCAATCACTCGCCCGACCCGTTCGTTGTCGTCTAAAATAAGTCCCCAAACATTCGACAGAACGGCGGGCCCCATGTCTTGCCTTTCCTTGTTTCCCCGTTTGCCTGGGTCCTGTCCTGTTCCCTAGCGAGCCGTGTCGTGCTTTTCTTGTCTGGTACCCTCCGGTCTGTGTGGTCCCCTTATTTCACCGCAATCCCAGATGCTCCGTCCTGTACCTTGAACTCCGTTTGTGGCATCATCGTTGTGGTGAGGCATAATACTATAATCCTGGCGTCTCACCGAGACCCTCCCCCCAGCCACAGCTCACCTTCTCACCATCACTGGCAGCCGATGGAGGTGGCCTCGCTCACCAGGCGGCTGGTCGGAGATACCCCGTTGATCCATCCGTGCTTCCCACTCCCCTTCCTACTCAATGTTTCACGACTCAGTATTCCTGTATCGGCCGCCAAGTCCCTCCTGAATCAACCCATGCCGGCACCACGGCCTTATTCTAGGACCATCTTAACTTCTCGAGCATTCCAGCTTTCAGCCAAGCCACCGGAATAGACCACTAATATCGAGCCTCGCAGACACGCCTCGCAAGCACCCAAAGCTTATCCTCACGGTGAATCGCCCTATCCCATTTCTATGCTTTGCCCCTCTCTCTGGGGATGATTTGCCTTTGGGGTTTTGGAGGGAGAACCGAAAAGTATTCTCGAATACCTTGTCCCATCATTATACCCCCTGAAGTGCTGCAACATGTCCCCGACGGCACTCAACAAGTCGCATCCATAGGGATGCACAGCATGCTTTGACACACCATCTCCGGGGTTGCGTGCCGGTGATAGCCATTACATATTCTGTTGGCGTTGTAACAACTCAACTAGCGCTTGGGCTGACCTCGGAACCACCCCGAAGTCCGGAGGTTGGAAGAGGAACCTCTACGCCCCGGAGATCCGCCCCTCCCATGGATCCGCTGCGTTTTCGGTGAACCGTGAACCCCTCATGGAACCCCTACCAGTTGTCGACTCGATGTGGGGATACCAGCACGACTGCCTGGCTGTCAGCGTTCTGTCATTGCTGGGCACCAGCCAGCCTGCTTTCCCCTTTGACGTCTTGCCTGGGCGGTGATGTCACTTGAGTTGCCTGCATTGCGAGCTGTGATCTCGTCCCTGTGACGAAACCCCGTGCCGAGCCCGTCTGAATAGCAGGTAGAACGGCGGGATGGATGGTGATCCGTATGTCCCGCCAAAGTATGGGAGCGACATGTCATCGACCTCGAGACGAGTGAGGCTTGCGCCCAACGCCCAGTCATTTCGACATGGCAACGGCAACTGGTAACCTAAACATATGGACCAATCACCGCTCGAATCTTGGCTGGGAACTGGGTTGTCTTCATGCTTCGCTCCTGGACAGGGACTTGGCATAGATGACGAAGGGGGGTTTGGGCGCGGAACCCCCACACGAAATTCGTTCAAACAGGTGCTCCTGTTACACTGCAGGGCGTCGACGTGCAGCAGAGACAACTGAGCTTCCCAACTCCCCCAATCTCTGAGTGTGGGGAGCTGAGTTTGATGCCCCAAACGCCGGCGGCGCGGCCCTCATTTGCACTCCTCATGCTTGATATTGCCGCCGCCGGGCCGCCACCGCCTGGGCTCCCCCCCACCTCGACTGTCGCAATTTAGGCGTTACTTGTGAGGGGTCGCAGTAGGGCTTGCCGTCACTTGCTGGAAACCACGGTCTGTCCTCATTGACAATCAGGGGACCAACGGGCATAGCAACACCTGCTGGATCTGCAAAGGCGAAAGCGTCGGGGCTTGGGGGTCAAGAGGGGATGCGGCCGATGCCCGGTGCGACGCAGGTGTAAAGGGGAGCTCAAGCACGACAAGTGTTAAGCGACGAGTGCGGAGTATGACTTGCAGTTCCAGGCGTGCCGTCATCGGAGATTGAAAGACTAGGTGACGGGGCTTCCACGCGTGGGGTTGGAATTGCCGTTGGACGATTGCATTTCTAAGCTGCGGTGTTTTCGGAGAAAGAGTCTGGCTTGTGAGACTCTTCTGCCATCAACGGTGAGTAGCCAATGAGACACTACGGGATGAACAGGAGGAGCTATCCAACAAACTCTATCGTTGACTCCTGCAAGCTGTTGTGAGACATTCCGCGAACAGCCAATCGAGGCTTCAAGATTAGGAGCTGGTGTTGTAGGATAGGAGCTCAACCAGAGTGAGGAATGCATAGACCTCCAAAGGCCTGAGTCCAACGCGAGGCCCGGCAGGCGAGTATGAGGTCTGTCTTGCCTTGAATCTATCAATCTCGATGGGTCTGGACTGTTGGGCGGATTCATTGAGTCAGTCTCCCCTCGTTTCTTTCATACCGCGATGTCAGGCGAAAGTTCAAACCCCACGTCAAGTAACTGTGGCTATAGCTGCCAGAATTGTCTCAGCAGTACTTCGCAATTCTGGCGACCGAGAGTCACTGTTCAGATGGGCCAAGCTCCCACACTACCCGATTTGGAGGTTACACTTACCCCCAAGTTCATAATATTGTCTCTCGCTTTCCCCGTCCTCCCCTTATCCGGCTCCGTCTTCAGGTGGTTGTCGAAGTGCTACTCCTCCGCACATCTCCGCCTTTCCCATACAGACGAGGTAAACGACCCCCGTGCCTCCCACGTCTCCCCTCACCAAGAATACACACACCGTCTCCACTGGGCCCTTCCGCGAAGTCCAAAAACAGAAAGAGAGGAAACACTGGCGACTGCCGCAGAATCGCCCAGGTGCAGTTCCATCCATGACAGGAGAAGTCCCACACCCCCCAGCCACCTAGGTGCACTGAACGGTAGTGGTCACTGGCGGACGCGGACTGCTGCGCCGAGGTGCTTAAGCGGATTGCTATCGATAAGGGACACTGCAGCGACAGGCCTGGAGCTCCGAGTGCCCCGCCAGCGGCTCTACTCTGCTCTGCGATTTGATGCAGGGACATTCTGTGCCTGTGCCGGGCATCTGGATCGTCGAAGCAGTCAAATTTTCTGGTGCCTGACTCCCGTCCCGTCCGTTCAATATCCACCGTTCGAACCGCTTCCAGAAACTCTTGGCCTTCAGATGCATTGGCCGCTGAAGAACGACGCTGGTTGATCCGATAGGACCTCATCTTCTCATTATTGTTACTTTGTTTGGCCCCGAATTGGGTTCTGTCGTTTCAGGACCTGGCAGAACGACATTTGATCTCCAAGCCGCTGGGTTACATCCGTCCGCCCCCTGAAAAGCCAACTATATGGGAAGACTGAGACCAAGACTGAGACTCTCCGACAGAGATATCAGACTATCTGACCCGCTCTCCGTTGATTCCAATTATATCCGCATCTGTAGATATCTTGGCGAACATCTTTGGGCAGATCTCAAACTCACCTCCCGAACGGAACAAGGCCTTGTGGATCACAATCCCCAGTAGAGAAGTGAGCGAGGGCAGTATTGGTCTACGGAGCCAAAGAGAAGGACCAAAGGACCAAAGAGACAGTCAAAGCAGCGCAAAGTTGCAAGTGCACAGAGGACAGCCGAGCATAAAGGCCGAGGGTGAAGGGTGCCTTCCATCCTCGTGCCTTGCGCTGATTCCATACGGGGCCAGCCTTGCCAGCCTGGTTGGCAACCATCGTCAGGCCGCTTCTAGTGGTTTCCTAAACTGCCCTTTCAGCAGTTGCATGGCTGCGGCACAGTCTACTCTTCCCAAGAACACGTCAGTCAACTGCGCGTCGTCAACCATCCAAGACTTTCCCAGCTTCTCGGCTATCGCGCTTGCTTGCCTCTACTGAAAATTTTCTACTCCCATAACATCAGGGGAAAGGAGATCGCGACAGATCAAGCCCAAGGACCTCAAATCCTCTGATCCCACGAAGCAAGAACGAGGTGCTCCTACTGACACCGACGGCCGGTCGCACCGAGACCTACTCGACTGGGACTTCCCGTCCTCAGCTCTGATCACCAGTCTGATCTCTTGACTGTTCTACTGAAGTATACGCCACATTTGACCTTGGCCTTGTCCAACGATAACAACGAAACGAAACAAGGCCCATCGAATTTTGGCGATATTCCATCTATTGCTGGCTTCCGATCGGATTCCTATCTGGGCCACGGCACTCCTCTAAGACAAAATACCTGGCTGCTACCCTCAAGCAGACGACAGGTGAACCCGCCATCATTCGAAACCAAACATTGCCCACGGCAAGCTCTGACCTTACAACAGTCCATCTTGTCTCCCCGTCATCTGTCGGACGCCTACGGACCTTTGTAGACCAACCGTGTTTTCCTCTCAGTGAGTCACGACGTAACGACAACGCATGCCGTCTTCCTCTTCAGGCTTTAAATAACAGATGCAAGCTTTGGTTCTCCTCTGCAATCTCGAAGTTTAGTCCAGGAGCTTACGAATCAGCCATCGCAATGCTTGCAGTCGAACGCCCTACGCGCCAGAAGGCAGGCCCCGAAAACCGGACGACCAGTCCGAGGAGAAGGTCGAGCACACTGGGCCCGACGTCATCCAGCCTCACGTTCTCGTCGACCACCTTCTCCCGCAGCAGCTGGGACGAGGAGTTCTCATCCCCTTGAAGACGACACTCGAGATTCGACAAGACCATACCATCGTGCAGGCCTTGATTACCAGAGCGCCTTCTACGTCCACTAACAATGTCGTCAAGTAAGTCCGACAACTGCATTGTTACCCCTGCGTGCTAACCTGGCTCCAGTTTGATTCGCTCGATGCTTCCTGAAGGCGTGGCTAACAATTTGCCTCACTTGCGCCGATGCGCGAAACCAGCCGATATCCCGGCTCACCTCAAGACGCAGTTCATGAACGATTCACCCGAGGGCCGTCAGGTCCATACCGGGAAGTCGACCTGGATCTACATCATGCTCGGCGAAGAGAAAGACTTTGACCGGCATGACTTGACTACCAAGCTGTCTGCCATCGATGCATGGCCGAGAACGTCTTCCTCACCAAGATCCCGATCCCTGCGGTGCCTCCAACCTCTCAGATTCAGGCGGCCATGTGGACCTCGCAGTTCTGGCCCACGGTATACAGGAAGAACAATCCTCTTGGACCACATCCTAGCATGGTCGGCCGGTCGACAGAAACCATCAGGGACGAGACGTCACTGTGGATGACTTTGGCCCACCGTGTCGCTTTCCAGGCCAAAACGGCGAGCATCGGCGAGCCTATGGGCGCCGTCATAGTCCAGCGCGAGGGAGGAAAGTCCTCGCTGGTAGCGGTTGCCGGAGATGCTCGTTGGCACCAGGAGCCCAGTCGTAGCGGTACCGGTAACCCCATGGGTCACTGTGCCCTCAGAGCTATCAGCATGGTCGCGCAGAAGCTTGTCCGGCATGAGAGACGTGCGGCTGGTCGTTCCAACTTGCCTCCTATTCTCGAATACGACATGTTCCAAGATCTCCCGCTCCTTGACGATGAGCTTACTGTCTACAACGACGAGCACCCCAATGCGGATGGCTACCTGTGCCATGGCATGGAGATGTACCTGACACACGAGCCTTGCGTCCAGTGCTCGATGGGAATCCTTCATTCAAGAATGGGCAAAGTCGTCTTCGCGCAGCGTATGCCACTTACCGGGGGCATGTGCTCGGAAGACCGAGGCCACGGCCATCCCGAACTTGAGAACTGCGGTGGCGGAGAGGGTCTTGGTCTCTTCTGGAGACGAGAGCTCAACTGGAGCTTGCTGGCGTGGGAATGGGAATCAAGCGACTGTGTGGGACCTTTGCCGCCGGTTGATCACAGAGTCCATGCTTAGTCCCCATGGGACTTTACGACGATACCTTGGTGCTTATGGCTGGGGAACCGGCCTAGGCCAGAACAGTCTTTGTGTAACGGATTGCTAACGATGATGGGAGTTGATGGCAGCCTCAGTACACCAGTATCGATAGCCACTTGACGCCAAGCACTACGTCAAACCCTCTACGGCCTCTATGCAATACGTTTAGTCAATGTTATCTGGTTGAGAAATTGGTTTGGAGGGCCAGCAGAGGGGTTAGATAGTCCTCTCAGCTCTAGTCGAATATCCGGCGTCGGGAGGAAGCTCGAGAGCATTATGGCAATGATGGTGGCGTGACCAGGAATTATACCCATACTGTCTCATATGGAAGGCAGCAACCAGCATCTTTAGCAATGAGCAAAGAAGCTTATTCTAAACCTTTATTCCGAGAACCGTGATAAACACACTTACAAAGATTGATTCAAAATGAGTGCCACAGTGCCGTGGCCTCGGCCGAAATATCAGCAACGGGCAAAGAACAGACGTTGGGCTGATGACTGGACGAGCAGCGCGAAGGTCGGTAGGCTCTGCACCGGCCGTGCTTCCTGCGGGGAAGGCAAGCGCCTTATCTTATCGGCAACGCCTAAATGTGGAAGGGCGGTACTGCGCAGACAAGGACAGCGCCCATTGAAGTGGTCCCTCGTCACCGGACCTTGCCGCAGTCTTCATTCTTTTCCCCCGTTACATGTTTCGGCATGCGCCCGCGAACAAAGGCAGCCGCTGAGAAACTGGCCCTGAATCCGCAGCCTTCGACACCCATTTAGTAAACGATTGCAATATGAGTCGTCTTTGACTCCCTTTACCTACGCGACTCCACCAGGTGGCTTTGCAACGGCTCTGACGCATGCGTTTGCAAGCTCAAGCTCCTTGGACAAAGGCCGTTGACCTCCTCAACCCTCGAGCTCGAGCTTCTACTACAAGCCGCCGTCCCTTACCTCCGATACTTATAAGACGACGAACCGCCGCTTTCTGGCAGGGCAAACCAGACGATTGCGACCGCTCGTTACAGCTTCTTTCCACCGTCCTGAAAGACCTTTACGACATGCCGGCCAACAAGAGAGGAGCTCCTTCCTCAAGCCAGACGAGCTCGAAGAAGCGCAAGACGGACAAGGACCTGCAAAAGTACTACGCCGTGCGCACCGGAGCGCGTCCGGGTATTTATCTGACCTGGGCCGAGTGCCAGAAGCAGACCGCCGGCTTTCGCGGAGCACAATGTGAGTTTGAGGCCCTTGCCCCCACCTCTCGCCTCGCCCACTTTTGCCAGGAGGAGACACTATGGCTAAACGTACGGTTTGCTTTCACAGACAAGTCCTTCCTATCCCGAGAAGACGCACAGGCGTTTGTGGAGGGCAGAAAGATACCTAACGCGGACGGCGACAAGGCGCAACCGCCGAGGTTCTATGCCGTCGCGCGCGGCATCTTCACAGGCATCTTTTCGGACTGGGAAACGGCGTCTTTGGCGATCGCGGGGACCAAGGGACCCAAGTACAAGAAGTTCGACACTTACGAGAAAGCACTGTTTTTCATCCGGGAATGGGGTGACGAGGATACGATTGCCGCTGCGGAGAAGAGGGCGGGGAACATCGGGAAGACTGTGCCGCCGCCCAAAAAGACTGTCGTTAAGACCGAGCAGTTAGAGGACGCCTCCGATTCAGACGACATCTCCGTGGAGTTGGAGGATATCCCCTTTAAGACGGAGGACATTCCCGTTAAGACGGAGACAAAACATGCGTCGACGGAAATTGCGCCGATGTTTACGCAGATTTACACGGATGGAAGCAGTCTGGGTAACGGCAAGGTGGGATCCGTGGCGGGAGTGGGTGTTTACTTCGGACCCAATGACCCTAGGTATGGCTCTCTCTGCTTTCGCTGTGGTGTAACCCCTCAAGCAATAGATCCGCAAGCCTCTGTCCCCTGAGCCCCCCCCCCACGCAAGCAAGACAGGGAAGAAACTAACGCTTCCGGGTCCAGAAACGTCTCAGAGCGCCTCGAAGGCGACACCCAAACGAACCAGCGCGCGGAACTCACCGCCATTCTGCGGGCCTTCCAGTTGAGCCCGCTGACACAGGCCGTACAGATCATGACGGACAGCCAGTACTCGATCAAGTGCGTGACGGAGTGGTACAAGAGCTGGGAGAAGAACGAGTGGCGCACGTCAACGAACGCCGAGGTCAAGAACAAGGACCTAGTTCAGGCGGTGCGGGAGGAGATCGCCAAGCGCGAGGCCGCGGGGACGAGAACCATCTTCACCTGGGTCAAGGGGCACGCCAACAACGCGGGCAACGTGGCAGCGGACGGGCTCGCCGTTGCCGGAGCGAGAACTGCCATGTCGACCAAGGGACGGAGAAAGCTCAAGTGAGGACGCGGCGGGAACCCTGCTCAAGAGAGACGAGATACAGCAGACGTTAGACAACACTTGTGTATTGGAGGTGGTGGTGTCTACAAGAAAGATGATATCGATCGAGAAGCGAGAGGCAAGAATCGGTGACGGAGGTGGTGTTCTTGCGTGTCAATCGCTTCCAATGATCCCCTGGCGAAGATCCGACATCTCGCATTATCCGGCTGCAGTAGAGAACCGAGGATCGTTGCGAATAAGCTACCTGTCTACCTTGTGGGGGAGGGGAGTTGGACATATGTGCTACGGATGGATCGCCTTTGGAGGAATTGTACCACGTTGACGGTTGTATCAATGGGCGGGCAGTTTTCCAGCGTTTTTTTCTCTCTCTTTAAACCGTTTCTTCGGTCATGGATGTGTGTGGTTGCATTGTTTGTTGCCTTTTACACCCCCCCCTCTCGTTGAAGCCAATTCTAGCTCTCTGACACTGTCTGTTTTCATCCCGTTCATCGCGACGTCCATCGGTCATCCAGGG
>JAIMZG010000666.1:0-53198 GCA_020466075.1 Colletotrichum coccodes
AAAACGTGGCCAATCGGACAACTCAAGAAGTTTTGATTGTTCAACCACTGTAAAAATACCAGAACGGCACCGACAATGCACATGTGGTGTTTTGAAACTTTTCAATCCTCGATAACAGTAAAAACTATAACGTATTGGCAGGCTATACACAGCTCACTCCGCATACATAAGAGCTAATGAGTCTCTAGGCTGCCGGAGGCGTCTCTTTGGGCATTATGACTTAAAGGTATGGCTCGACACATATATATTGCTCATCACAATTGCCTCAGGCGAGATCCCTCTGTATAAAAGCACGACCATCAAGCTCTGCAGATGCGTTTTTATGGCCACATTCTCAACCTGATTGCTCGAGCCCTGATTCTGGCAATGATAAAGACACTTTTGAAGCAGAGTCGTACCTCTACCAGTCTATCAACCACCACGAGAAGGATCTTGACCTCTGGGGACGGGCTGGTGCTATTGGTAAGCCCCGCAACATCATCATCGAGCTCTTCCACCAAGGTACAAGAGACCAAGCGCTGCTCAAATAACCATAAAACATGGAATTATACCTACTTGATGATTAAATAGGCTATTCAGAAACAGGTAGATTTAGAGATATATATCAACTGGGTTCAGAGTGATAATAATTACAAGAAAAGGATTTCTAATAGCGACCTACTTTATCTAGAGGATTAGAAAGTTATTGCTGAGATAGAATATCTCTTAGAGCTGCTTTATCTTTAGACTAAATGTACTAAGGGTTGGGGGAAAGGGGATGGCCATGGTCGCCTTGAGGAGGTTGTAACTGGTATGGAGTACCTCCTGGAGCACTTTAAAGACTAGAAGTTGCTTTATACTTCAGCAACCAACCTTTCATCTTCTTTCCTGCTAGAAATTAAGCTTATAGGTTCAAACGAAGCATCTCTCTCTCAACCCCAGCCAGGGCATACTTTAGGGTCATCATAACTTTCCCAACACACTTCATCTCTACCTCTTCCTTCTTCACCGCTACTACTGCAACAGGGAGAAGGTCAGATGCAGAAGCTATCACAATTCGTAACACTTCCTCCTGATCAGGGTCACCTTTGCAGTGGTGTAGAACTAGACTGGTAGAAGCTGAATAAGTATTACACTAAGTTTAGTAATTCTCCTTTGTTTGCAGCCTCTACTATCCTCTACTCTAGCCTTAGTATCTCATACATTGAGGCGGTTTAGAATGATGAGGAGCAGCTGGTGTAGCTTAGGGGATGCAGAGCATAGTGTGAAGGAGTATTTTGATTGTTGATATCGTCACCACCAAGAGTTGCTGCCTGAGCCAGCGCCCGAGGCTTCAGAAATCTCTCTCCTTGCTTATGAAGATGATGCTTTCAGGCAATGGGTGCAGAGCCGCCGCAGCGTTGAGCTACAGCGTCCTCGTCACGAGACCTACCTTCGCCAGGCACCTCAGACTACTTCTAACCCAGTGAAGAACTGGCTTGACCACCAGTCCAACTATCCACAACTCAGCAAGCTGGCCCTAGGTATGTCTTCGCTCTACCTGCCATGGCCAGTGAATGCGAAGGGCATTCAGTACGGCGAAGTTGAGCTTGACGGCCTCTTGCTCTGCCCATTAGGTTGTCTGCATCTCCTGCAGTTACGCTGCCAGCTGTTCAATTAGCTGCAATAACTGCTACAAGTTCTCATATGGTGCAAAGTTGACATTGCCATCCATCTTAATAGCGCTATTGACACATTGTGTTGATTAGGGCTCTTCTGTCTCTCTCTCAGACTTTATCACGAAGTGACCCTCTCTTAGCCAAACAGGGTACACCTATCCGAGGCCAGAGTATTTGCAACCAGAAGTGGCGACTACTACAAGTATCCCCCGATGAGGGTCGAAGGGAAAACTGTGAATCTCTTTCTTGCTGCTGGCCTGATCAGAGCCGTGCCGCACTAGCAATCGGGTACTCGGCATCATGGGACCCACCGCGGGCCTAGTTAGAATTAACCTGTGGGTATCGCATCGTGTGATCCTGGCCGCGATGTTTAGCACGGCTTCATATGGGTCCCATGTCGATTGTCAAATCCGTCTAGACCGTCCGAAGTGGCGACCCCGTCCGACCCCTGTTGTCACCCGGCGACGCAACATCTAACCGAGCAAATGCTAGGAAACCAAAGCTTTGTGCGTGCTGTTGAGACTTGATTGGCTGATCCCGTATTGTTGGCCCCATCTACGGATGGGAACCTGGAAGTCAGAGCTCTTCCTGGCACGAAACCGAGGTCCAACAGAGTCTCCACAGCAAGAGCCAGCACGTTTGTCGTTACACACCTCCTCCGGGGTTCTAAAGGTTACTTTGTTAGAAGCGCCACGTATATAGGAGATATGAGCAAGTTCTTAGATTCCTACTGACTTTCCAGTCTTTAGTAATTACTCTACCGTCCAGGACGTACCTGGTCATCCCTGTATCTAGCAACATCCAGATCCGTCTGTATCATACTTCTCTGCCAAAATTCAATGGGATCTACTGTTTTCTGTGGAAGGGTGGAAATTTCACCCCACTAACATTCAGAATCCTGGTGGAGTATACGGATAGACATCCTGGTAATGGACCGTTGGTCTGATCTCCGCAACTGGTTACGACGCTGCCAACAGCACCAACCGCGCCAAACACAGTCCACGTACTATCAAGTAAAATTCCCAATGACCACTAAGCGCCTCGTCAAATCTGCTCCATAAATTGGACCCTCATCTTGTATACAATGGGGAATAACAGGGGGCAACATCGCGGGGACAGATAAGGGTCTATCTTGAGTTTCTCGACATCCAGGTTCGGGTACAAAGTATGGGTAGTTTGTAAACGCTTACGGATTGATACAATGCAACGTCGTTCTTACATGCATTGGACTGTGCATAGTTAGTCCAGACGGACTAGGATTTCACCCGACCCATGTCCAATGGGTTCACTCGCTGATTATGCCCTGTACAATGTGTCAATCGGGTCCACAGGCCTACCCCGGTAAGTACACATTTTATTCCCACAACGAAGATCCCTGGATTGAACAAGTCTTTCGACGCAAGCGCTCATGTCCAATCATGTACTGCATACTTGGCGGGCCATGATGTGGCAAGCTATTGTTCGGACTGAGTGTCGGTTCCGGCGGCTGCTCTAGGAGCTAGTAAGACCATGATGAGGAACTAAAAGGTCGCTGGTATGCCGAGCCATGACGCTTCCTCTTATCTACTTACCCAGTACGGGGTAAATCCCATCGAGGGTGTCAATGGTCCCCATCTTGCCAAGAGCTAGTGTGCCCACCTTTACTCCAAAAACACAGAAATATAAGCATTCAATTAATCGGGCGAATATCTCTCGGCAAATCAGGGCAATGAATCTGATTGGCTATACCCCGCCCGTTTGGCAAAATGGGGTCCATTAGCACTCGATGGGATAGCACGCAATACATAGATCTACGGGAGCTCCCGCTCGGTGGCCAAGTGCTCGTTGTGAACCCCTACATACCAAGCTCTTTTAATGCCTTGTCCCCTGTTTGGCTTCCTTAGTGGCTACTTGACAGTACGCCATGTCTCATCGAACTATGGGCAGCTCACTTACCGAACGCCGGCGGGAGCAGAACCGAATCGCACAGCGTAAGTTTCGAGGTGAGTTGTTGTTCTGGGATACAACTGGCCTGCCACGCATTGACTCAAGCCGACGAAACCACAGAGCGACATCGCATAGGAGAAACAGACCGACAAGCTCCCAACACCAACCAGCCGACACATAAAAGTAGAACCCGTGGTGATGCGTCAGTTTCACCAAGCTTGTCTGGCTCCACGGTGACAGTGGCCGGTGCGGACACCGATCTTTCGATTTCGCAAGGCCCGAACTTGTTCTCCACGGACGACACAATACACTTTGGCGGCTTAGAAGACGTCAGCCTGCCAGACATACATTGCGCCCTTGGTTCAGCAGTACTGGGGCCAAATGAAACCACCGTCGACTACTTCGAGCGTGACAATTTCATGGTCTCCCCTGAACACCCGCCCGTCGAGTCAAGTGGCAGGTCTATCGAGTCCGAGAGCCCCCTTCACATGGCCGTGCTACAAGGCTCCGGGAAGATTGTTCAACTGCTCCTGCAGCATGGGGCCAATTGCAACGCCAAAGATGGCCAGGGCTTAACGCCTCTGATCCATGCCGTCATCAAGGAACAAGAAGATATAGTGGACATGCTGCTGTCGCATGGTGCTCAGATTCAGGTCGTGGACAATAATTACCAACGATCTCCACTTCACTGGACCGTCCTAAAACGCCAGGATCGCCTCTTGAAGGTCCTCATTAAGCACTGTCAGCAAAGTGTGGAAATTCTCAATGCGTATGATATCGAAGGAAAGACGCCATTGCACATCGCTATCAACCTAGGGTTGGACGCGGCAGTTGAGATCCTGCTGGAAGCCGGAGCTGACGTCGGAGCACCAACCAAGACTTTGGCGAGCGGTGGGTAGTGGCTGTATGAAAGCGGCTGTTGGAGGTAGCACCGCAGTGTAGGATGTGAAGCGTGGGACTAGCGTGCCGAGCTGCTCTGCCGATTTAAGTTTAAGCCCCGAGGCGTTAAGAACGATATACTTAAACAACGAAGAATATGATAGTGGCGTTTCGGGTGAAGAACAATCGTGTGTGACTGGGCAGGACGTGAGTTTTGTGCTTCATAGTCCTGCGCCTTTTACCAAAGGTCTATTCCATATGGCGTGCATCTTGTTGCTTTTTGGTTGTAATTCCTTCATCGCCCGTGCCGAGTGTTGTTGCGATCGCCCTAATGTGGATGCTGTTGCTCTCTGACAAGTCAAGGTCGCGATGACTTGATTCGCTGTATTGGCACGAAAGACTGAAACTGCCCGTCTCCATGCTTTGGCCACTGCAAGTTGTTCCTTGCCAGGTTTCCTTTCTGGTTCCATCGATGCTCGGAACAGCGCCAAGGGGTCTGTGCTTCGCCACCGCCCAGTTGTCTCTCCAAACAACAGCCAGTGCGCCCAACCCAGAGCTAATTGTGGGCCGTTCGCCTTGACTAGTTGAAGTCTCTGGTCAGAGGGTGACGGCTTTTTAAATCCCCAATGATCATTTTTCGGGGAGGCGACTGTCTGATGGATTGCGTGGCAAACGCCGTCAGGTGGAGGTGCTACGAAACCAACGACTATCACAAAATGAAGAAGCGAAGCCACTGGAGTGGGCTAGACGCCATGAAAGCCTCGTAAACGCTCATCTTGAACTCAATCCGTGCTTGTACTTGCTCGATTCTGGTCCGTAACGGGGATATCAGACGCTGACCAGCGCCGCTTGATAGTAAATTGGGCTGCCATCATCATCGTTAAATGATCAAGGTATGTTCATATATAGTTTGCTAGTCCGAGTGAGTGTAGTGTCTGTGTGAATGGCGTATCTTAGTGGATGGTGTTTCGTGGATGAGTTTGATCCATGTTTTGGCTATGCTGACCCCGCCTCAGCATATAAGCAATAAGCAACTAAGTAACTGCTTCGTTTCATAACGGGGAGCTGCTCATCAATCTCCGGTACCAATTCTATGACTTTCTCTACTAAATTCCCATGTGTGACCGCGGTAGTGTAGCCAGAGCCAGCGCTACTGCAAGGGGAATCTGTTCAAGTATGACCCCTATACCACACGCGGAGCAGCATCGAAAACAAGGCTTCCCCCCAAATCTGCTTGATGTTCCCATTATACGGAGGGTTGAGTCACCTCGGTATTATCTCCTCTTATCAGAGATACTACCTAACTTGTTCAACGTCTGAAAAGTCCGGGGATTATTTCCTTGTGACAAATATGGCATCGACTTCTTCGAGCGTTTTGTCTTTCGTCTCAACCCAAAAGATTACCTACGGCAATGTCAATAATCTCCGTAAGCAGGCGAGTATTTCGGCTTACCACGATAAGAAGTACAACAACGTCCCAGCTTCCGTTTACGATGTACATTTTCCAACCAATGTTCTCCAGAGCGATTGGCATAATAAACACCAGCAAGAGCCTGCTCGATAGTTTAGCACAGTGCATCGAACACGAGGAAATCGACACTTACGTCAGGCTACTCAGCATCAATGAAGAGAAAGCTAGGCCCTTTGCTCGTATACTATAATTCATCACCTCAGTCGGATAGAGGTAGGTGATGGGTGTCCAGGCCAGGGAGTAGAAGCCCTGAAAGAGGAAAATCACTGCCACGTTGCCATATATAAGGCTGGTAGACGTGCTCTTTGTACCATTGTCAGCATATACCTTTGACATACCTCCAATGATAAAAAGGCAGGTGGTAAGCAAGCTCTGGCCAGCAATAGCCGTCGTACGCCGACCCCAAGAAGTTACTAGGAATGTGCCGAACAGGCAACAAACTAGACACCAAGCGTTCAGCACAACGTTGACGTGTAGCTGGGTGCGACTGTCGGTGACTCCGGCACTGTTGAGCTCCGGCCCCAGGTAGAAAAGAGCGATGAGATTCCCAACCACAGTCGACATTGGTCCGACAGAAGTTCCGATAAGGAACCTCCTCCGCACAACCCGGTCCTTGAGGATATTCATAATGGAGCTCTCGCGTTCCTTTTCCAAGGTCAGAGAATCCACAATCTCGTTGTAGATCGTGGCCACAGCCGGATCGTATACATCGCCGTTGGCATTGGTTTGTGCGACGGCGAGGCGGGCCTCGTCGGAGTGGCCTTGGTACTGAAGCCAACGCGGACTTTCCGGAACGAACGGCAGGATGATGATGCAAAGCAGAGAGAAGATGCCCTGGAAGAGAGACGGCGCTCGCCACGCCCAAGAAGAGGTCCAAGCACCAGTTCCGAGCGTGATGCTGGCCGCCAGGATTGCGCCAATCCAATAAAAGTCGTTGAGGGACCCCACACCCCATGCTCGGAACCGACTGTAAAAGGTTTCGGAGAGGTAGACACCCCCGGCAATCCCGGAAGAAGAAGCCCCGAGTCCGATAATGATGCGACCGACGACAAACATGGCGATATTCTGGGCGGATGTTTGTATCAAAACACCGACTATGGCAACAAGGCTGCTCCAAAACATGGCTGGTCTTCGCCCGAGCCTGTCCGTTGCTACGCCTGCGAACATAGGTCCAAGAATGCCGCCGATGAAGATTGAAGCAGTGTTTAGGCCCGTCGTTGCCGCATTGAGTTGAAAGTAGTCTCTGTATGCAGGCAGAATGTTGAGCGCATTGAGCAATGCGGTATCGTAGCCAACCGTCTGTTAATCTTTTTTTAGCCCGTTCTTCCTCATTATAATTACAGACGGCAAAACCGATGGGATACATACACACGATTGCACAAACGAGCAAACAATGAGGAGGACGGACAAGACCAAAGTGGACTCTGGCACCCACGCGGGCAACCACGTTCCTGTATGTGTTTTTCGTAGCATCTCTAAAGCCGCCCGTGTCTAGTATGAAGAAGGAACAAAGGGAGGAGAAAGATTGCGGCTAGTATGATAAGTGAGTTGTTAATCAACAGCATGATCTAGTGGTTATTTCGTAGCATATGCGGAATAGTAATGCCACTTTCTTATGTGGCAGAACTTTGTAATCACAAACAGACACGCTTACATCGGATGTAAGCTGGTGATTATGGCGGGAAAAAAACTATTACGTAGAGCTATTCCCTATGAAATAAACAAAAGTCCATCCAAAAGCATAATAAGTCACAACTGTTTAAAAAAACTTTTCACAGTAGTCTACTAGACTTGAAAGGACAGTACAGGTTAGGATAATAATCCAAATTGAAGGAACAGTGAGGTGAGGCTGCTGATTACTCCATTATTACTCGTTCTTGGTTTCAGGTTGCATCGTGTGCTGCATAATAACAATAAGTGTTGGAATAATATTCCGACATGACCGTATGCGGTAGGACAACAAGATAGATCGGTGTTAAGTGTTCGGGATTAACCCGACTCTCGGCTGATCCTCGGGTACAGGACTCTGACAACGCACGACACTACCTTACAACAGACAGTGCATCTTACCTAGCCTAGACTTAGAACAGACAGCACAGAACAGAAACACAACTCGTTGCGAAAGCAAAACCTATCGTACGTATAAGTACAACCCTCGAGGCCATTAATGGCTGAGCCTATTCAAGAATATGCTTTATATTATAGCGCACTCGTGGGTCTCGAGCATCTGGCCATGCCACTCACACTGAAACTCTTCTTGAACACTAAAAAGTAGATGTTGTATTCTGTATATAGTAGTCAAGGTAGACTCTGCTGCATACTATACCTAAGCTTTGTCGTTAAGTCCCCAGAGACAGGTCACTTTCCCTCTATGACGGTTTTGTATTAGCACTTTACCTTTACATAGGTGTGTGCAAAAACACTGCACAGACTTTTACAGTAAGAAAAGAATTTCATTGTATAGTTATGTAAGTCGATGGCATCTATGTACATCTTCTGGTACTTATAGCTGCACCAAGACCTTTCTCTCCCTCGCGGATATTGTACGTTCCTTGTACTAGAATATGCCCCCAAATCAGCTTGCTGTTCCAGCTTACTTTGGAATCGAATGTGGGCTGTCAAAAAGCTCGACTTTTAAGTTTCGCACCTCAACATAGTCCTTAATTCCTAGCTACCGGGAACATATCCGTTATTTTATCCAATAGTCATTCGCATTAGCTGGTCTAGCTTTTCAGGTAGCCAAATAGATTTTGCAACTTTTAGTTATTTTGGTAGCTAGCTATCTTAAATTCTAGACGAAAGTCAAAGATATATCAAGAATGTTTGTAAGTTATAAGAATTAATCCAATGTATTCTTCTGAGTCGTCCGGCACGCAGGATATATACAGTCAAAGCCTGGATAGAGCGTCGTGGTGCCTTCCTTGGCATTCGGACAATGTTCCTTTTTGCCCCTGGATATGCTACGGATGGTGTATGCGACATTCTTTCCTCTTGATTTTCACACAATTGAAAAATATAAGTAGGTACTAATACACTATCTCTTTGCTTGGATGACTCATGAATCGGTACTACACTCTGTCTAGAACTTAACCTCTTGGCCTCTGCGCTGTCGAGATGTAATGGGTAAGACGGATGAGGAGTAAGATCGCTGGAATGACGGATGGCGAATTATTCATTATGAGTAACACCCAGACAATTGAGCCGCTTTTCCTCTGAGCACCTTTGGTAGGACTAAATTCCACGCAAATACGTTTAGTATGCTCCATCGAATAATCATAATACAACATAGCCTCAAGGTATCTATAGTTTGATGCTGTTCTCTCGCCGTAGCTTTGATTGGTAACCGGCTGTTGCCAGCATATACATAGTCTACTGGAGGTTGCTTTCAAAGGTTTAGGGGACTTAAAATGTACTGTACATTGCGAAGCATAGTTGTAGGATCTAAAATAGCACTGAAGATTATACGACGGTAGAAACATTACTTTGGCAATCCTTCTCAATCTGAGAATTGCCTCCTCTTCTCGGGCGCGTCTCGTTCGCGGTTGCCTGGGTATACCCATCTCCACTCCGACTTCTTATATCTCTTAGATCACCTCCAGGTGGTTACTTGGGTGTTATTCAAGTAGAATTAAGACAATTTGGATCATGAAATAATCTTTCAGGTGCCCTTATTGGAAGTGCGTAGTACTAGGTTGCTATCTCATGGTGTATAGTACAGGCTTTGCAAGGCTAGCCTAGAGTTGTCGGATCTACCCCCATGCGCCGGGTCAAGTTGAATTTGATAACGATAACATTACATTCCTCACACTATCTGCCCTGAGCTATTGTCTCTGGTTACCTGCCTAGTTTCTTGGATATCGAGCCAATGCTTTCAGAGCGTTTGGATACGAGTGATACAGACAGAAGTGGACTACAGAAAAGATCCAACAGGGTTGGGTAAGATCGTAGGTACGTGTATCCAAGGAGCTGAATCCATCAGATGCCAGAAGCGCAGACGGGTTACCTACAGAGAGTGCCAGAATCGGGGTGACCACCCGAAAGGTGAACCACTAGCCCTGGTCAATTAGGCCAAGGCAACCTGTCGCACTATAACACGAGAGTGTCTCTTGTAGCATTCCCCACTTTTAGCAGTCCAAATATTAGTATTCTAGTTGCCCGTTACTGGGGCAAGTTGTAGTATGTCTGGACCTTCTTTCGCGCTTCCGATGGTCATGGCATTTACCCCTGCTATACCTTAAACTTGGAACCGTCAGGGTTTACGTGGTACCTTGTTCAGGATTGAAATTATTCTCTTATATGCTTTTCGAGCGTCTGGGTCGATTTCGCTAGACTTTGTACCAGTGGTACAGGTCATCGTCTTTTAGAAAGCTAGTCTTCTGAGAAATTGGACGACACTACTTCCAAGATCTAGCTCATCAGCTACTTCTTCTTGAAAGAACGGCTCCCAACTGCCTTTAGCCGCGCCTCTTTCTGCAAAACATAAGGCGAGAAACTGTTCAATGTCGCTGGGCAGGCAGACCTGCCGTTATAGACTTACCTGGAAAATAGTACTATAAACATTACACGGATGTTACAGTAATAGGTACAGAATAGGCTAAAATTGCCCTCAACATGTCTTAGCATTTCCGACGATACAAAGAGTAGGTTTATTATCATACAACAAATAGGAACCTGAAATTCCTTGTATAAAACTTGTACACGGTGCTGTCGCCCATGCCCAGTTGATTCATGCCCACAGCAGACTTTATAATGAGGCTTATTTGCCTGAGTTGTCTATTGTTACAGCATTCTGCTGGAAGGAGAATCTTTCTTTCGTGCCACTACCCACATAAACTCAGCACCAAAGTCTGGATCATCCTCCTCCAGCTTCCCATCGCCTGCCTGCAATACTTCCACCTGCAACAAATCGAATCCAATTTCTCTCAGCAGTGCTTGATTCCCGTCTAGGTCATAGCTGCTCCAGAACATCCCATATCCAAAGAATTCACCATGGATTTCTTCCTCGTCGATGGTTGCAAGATTGAAAACAAAGATTCCTCCAGGCTTTAGCCAACCATGGATCTTAGTGAGCATAGCCTTGAGCTTTGACCGCGGAAGGTGGAACAGCGTGTAGAAGCTGACTGCTCCATGAAAGCTCTCAGGCTCAAAAGCAAGTGCTGTCATATCGCCTGTAACTAGCGTGGCATCTGGGAAGCGGGCCTTTGCCATTTTGGATTGCGTAGTCGAGATGTCGTTTGCAACTACTTGTGCACCGTGATCGAGAAGCAGTTTTAGGACAGGGACGCCAGGGCCACAGCCAAGCTCTAGGATAGAAGGTGAGGGTTGCAGCTCCTCAAGGAGCTTCTTGGCGTATCTTTCTCGCGGTGATTTCTGGCTGTCGACCCATTGCAGATACCATTCTGAGATGTTGTCGTAGGCGTATTCGACAATGCCTTCAGGTGCGTCAGACATCTTGTGGCGGATCACAGCATATGTTGTGTGAAAAATGTTGATGTGAGATGAGAGATGTGAAAGAGATAATGTGTGTTGAATGGTGCCAACTGCGGAAGGTAGGTACGGTGGGCCGAACGTAGGCCACCCAACCCTTTTTTTTCCTGGTTCGCTCTCTCAAGTACGGCGCAACATCTCCGAGCTAACAAGGTAAACATGACATGGGGGGAGGCCACCTGCAGAAGTGATCCATTGTTTTACGAGGTGTGTACTAAGTAAAAACGTTGGAAGTTTACATTCTACAATATTCGATCCGCAATGTCGGCCCACCACGCCCTGGTTGTCCGAGGCCCCATGTAAGCAGGGTACTTATGAAATTACCCCATTTGCAACAAAAGTCCAGCAGTCATATTTTTACGATGTTGGCATTCGGTGATGTTCGGGAACAGGTATGACTACAAGAACTGGGTAGAGCGGTAAAAAGAAGGGAAACCCCTGCGATTTCCTCATTTAATACAGGTAATCATAGTGCATTCAATTATGCTTACCATAAGCATAATCACTGCCAGAACTGTACCACGATGATTCAAGCTGGCTCACTGTCATTGTGAATGTTTCTAGGATTATTCCTTGGCATTTCCGGCATTTTTGCTGACGACCCTGCAGGACAAACCTTCTCTTAGCCTCCATAGGTATCCGCGCTCTTGATGCTTGCCATCTTCCCACTTCCATTGTTAGTGCCCAGCATTCATTCATCTGTGTGCTATTTCTTTTTGGCAGGCAGGCGAAAAAAAAAGCGGAAAAAAACCCCCCCAAAAAAACATGAGCACCTTTGCCATGGCGGCAACGGTGGCAAAGCTCCTCATTCTACTTGGATGCGTGCCTCATACCTCGTCAAGACTGCTTGGCTCGTCCTTTGGACTGCCAATTTTTGACATCTTCAACGTTACCGCACCAGTCACCTTTGACTACATCGTTGTTGGAGCTGGCACGGCCGGTATCCCAGTGGCAGTCCGCCTTGCCGAAGCAGGCCGCACCGTCGCTTTGATCGAAGCCGGTTCTCTTCACCAGCTGGGAAATGGCAACTTCAGCCAAGTGCCGTTGTATGCTTCTGCCTTTCAGCACACTTATCCGGGCTCCCTGGTAAATCCGATAGTCGACTGGAACCTGACCACCACCCCACAAGCCGGTCTCCATCGACTCTACCCGCAGGGAAAGGCGGTTGGGGGGACGTCCACTCGGAGCCATCAAGCCTTCACGTTCGCCCCCAAGAGCAGCTACCAGGAGTGGGCGGATGCCGTGGACGACCAATCATACACTTGGGAGGGGTTTTCTCCTCACTTGATCAAGCCCGTCAATTTCACCGCCCCATCGTCGTACCGCTTCCCGAACAGCACGGCACGGTATCCACCGCACTGGACGAGTCATACCTCCGGCCCGCTACAGCTCGCATTCAGCAACTATGCCTGGCCGTGGGCGTCTTGGGTGAAGAAGGCCCTCACTGGACTGGGCTTCGAAGAAAATCCCGATGGCTTCGTCGGTGGCTCGCTTCACGGCGTCGGCTATCAGCTTTCGACACTTCATGCCACGTCCTTCACAAAAGAGACGTCAGACAGTAGCTACCTCGACAGATTGGGCATGAACAACGAAAACCTGGTTATTTACACCAACTCCCTGGCGACGCGAATCCTCTTCGACGCTTCCAAGACTGCGAACGGTGTTGAAATCGACTATGGCGGTCTACTGCTCAAGGTAGCTTGTAGGAAGGAGGTGATCGTGTCGGCCGGTGCTTTTCGCTCTCCGCAGCTCCTCATGCTGTCCGGAATCGGCCCTCAGGCGACGCTTGAGCAACATGGGATCCCCGCCCTTTCCGACCTTGCCGGGGTGGGCCAGAATCTTGGTGACCAGGTATGCGCGGGAATTAGTAGGCGGGTCAGCGTCCCTACCACGGCGGAGCTTCAATGGAACGCGGATGCAGCCGCACAAGCCCTGGGGGACTACGGATCAAGCCCGCCCAGGGGCCCGTATACCACGTACGCAGGGGACTTGCTCGCCTTTGAGAAGTTGCCCCAGAGATACCGGCGCGCGCTGCCAAGATCCGTACGCAGCTCCCTTGATGCGCTCGACGCCGACAGGCCCGAGTTGGAGTTCGTAGCCTTCTCGGCGTACGGTGGCCCTCATCCCGGGTTTCTCGGAAGCCCGGACGGGCACAACTGGGCGACTCTAGCGGTCGCGCTCGCTTCCCCATTCTCCCGTGGCAATGTCAGCATCGTGTCGAGCAGAGCACAAGACAATCCCTTGATCAACCCGGCATGGATGAGCGACTCCCGCGACGCCGAAATCGCTCTCCAAGCGTTCCGACGCCTGCAGGACATCTTGAACAGCACGTTTCTCGCGCCCGTGTTGGTCGGCCACGAAGCTTTCCCGCCCGCCTCCTTACTGGAGACCGACGCGCAGGTCCTAGAATTCGTCAAGACGTACGCCAACCCGCTTTTCCAGGCTTCGGGTACGGCGAAGATGGGTCGGAAAAGCGACCCAATGGCCGTCATCGACTCCAAAGCTCGCGTATTCGGCGTCAACAACGTTCGCGTCGTCGACGCATCCTCAATACCGATACTCTTACCGGGCCACATTCAGGGAACAATTTGTAAGTATTAGACTGCCGTGAGGAGATGCAGGCATACAAAAAGCATAGCTAACGGGCATTTGGGGGGTAGATGGTTTCGCAGAGAAAATCGCGGATGATATCATCCACCAGGAAAAGAACGCCGCTGAACCAAGGCCATATTCTGGTGACGCCATTACTGACCAGGTGCGGATGGGAATGTAGGCAACACTGATTCGATACTTTGTTTGACACTTAGAGACATGAATTGTTATTTTCATTTCTTCTTTTCATTTTCTTCTCTTTTTTCTTCTTTTTCTCTCCTCTTTTTTTGTTTTGGCCACCTCGGCCTTTCATGGTTATTGCACGACAATCTGTACGAGATGAATCACTGCGGAAATGCTGGGTTTTGACCTCGATCACCAAACTCTTCTCTTAGCTGTTGCTACACCCTACATAGCCGGCCTTCCGCGTCCTCCTGCCAGTAGATATCCGCACCCACAGATGTATGCTGCCAGAGGGTGAAATTTCCGTCGTACTTCTCCTTCACTTGGACAAGTCTTTCATAATTCTTGCCATAGTAATCCAACTTCCAGTCTGGGTTGTCGTATGTTGCTTCGTTGATGTAAGAGCCGCTTCCCGGAGTCAAGGCCTTCACCCAGTCCTGCCACGTATTTACCTTGGCTTGGATGAGTTGTAGATCCTGGACGCTTGCGTCTTCCGGAAACGAGACGGCAGCACTGGAAGACAAGAGAGCGTCTCGCCACGCGGGGAGCACCGCGTTGCTGTCCGGCTCGACGCCCACATTGGCACTCGATACGTTGTTGCTCGTGCCGCCGACCACGATCTCGCCAGGCACCGCGTCGTCTTGGAGGATGCGCCGATAAACGTCCAGCAAGGCTATCAAGCTGTCTTGGACAACCGCGCCCGGTACCAGCCGGCTTCCAATCGTGTTGTTGGAAGGGAAGGATGAATCGGCGCGGCTCGGAGGGACGAGTGTGTCATATAGCTCCACGAACGATGGCAGTGCTATGGTTTTTTCGCAACAAAGTTTATGTTCAGCTCTTGTGCGGCTTGGTAAAAGTCTTGCAAGACGGCGTCCACGTCCGACGCACTACCGCCCGGCAAGGTTGCCGCGGTGAGCTTGAAGAGTTCACTGCTGAAGATCCACGACGCCGAGAAGCCTGGTACAAGATTAAATCGTGGGCTGAACTGGTACCATGCCTGGATGGCCGACCAAAAAGACGTGGCGTTGGTGTTGGTAAACACAAACGTCGCGCCCGCAACCTGGCCATCCGAGTGTGCCTTGACGGTTTGACTGAGAACGACGCCATAGTTTCCCGAGCCGCCGCCGCTCAATGCCCAGTACAGGTCGGCATTTGTCGACGGCGAGGCGATCAAATGCCTCAGGTCAGTGGTGACCACTTCGAACTCGAGCGTGTTGTCCGCGGCCAGTCCGTAGAGCGAGGAGAGCTGGCCATAACCTCCGTTTTGGGAAAACCCTCCTGCTATTCCCACGCTGGGGCATAGCCGCCTACCACCCGCAGACCATGCGTTGCCGCAATCCCGGCCACGTCGTGTCCCTGAATACCAGCCCCGATCTTGACAGCAGGCCCCGCGTAGTTTGAGCTCGTGTAGTTCATGATGACTGAGACGTCGCGCAGGTTATGTGTCCACAGCGCCAACGAGCCCTTTCCGGTGGAACGTCCAAGATAATCATGGCCCGTGTTTTTGATCGACAGACGAATGTTCTTTTGTTGTGCGAATTCGAGCCCCGCCATGACGCTTGCTGCGTCGGTGACGTTGATCGCATATGAGGCAACGTTATCGAGAGTGCAGGTTTCGCTGGCAAAAGACAAGAAAGGATTGCATGAATTGTTCAGCCAGAACGGAGACATGACTGCGACTGGATCATCGTAGCTACGACGGAATAAGTAAGTGCCTTTCCTGCGCATCTCGGGGCAGATTGCTCATCCTCTGCATGTACTTACTACAGGCTGTTGCTACCCCAGCCGTCCCGAACCTGGGCGCATTTTGCAACATCCTCGGACGGTCGGTAGCAGGACCGAGCTAACGGCTCTCCCCGCACAAGCAATCCGCCAACTGTTGTGTTCAAACGGTCCCAATCTGCTGTTGTAGGCCATCCTGCGTCGGTGGGGAGGTATCGGCAAGATGCATTGTGCTGTCGTGGGCCAAGTGCGAGGGCTGTAGAGCACAGCCCCCAAGACGCTGCGAGAACAGCGAAAAGACTCACCATTTCTGCTCGGGGCAAAGGTGTCAAGCGGTGGGGGGGAGAGCACAGTGGTTGGTATGGAGAAAACGATGGCCTCGTCTAGATGGAGAGTGCCCTGATGGAGGATGCGGTCCAGGACACGATCGTACACAGTTAAATTATGAATAAAATACAACCTTGTCTGGCAATGCGCCTACCGCTATCTCGTTCCGTTCAAGGTGGATAACAATACCTACCAGGGTGTTTACGTTACGATAGGTAATCACGTCAACTGACGATTATAATTACGTCCCACTCACCGGTCGATGGATATCCTACCTTGTACACGCAAAGATTCCTCGACTTTCACCTCACAACCACCAAGTAAACGACCTAGATATTGCCATGTGAGAAGCATACATTCATTGATGGCATAGAAAGAACTGAAACCCAGTCGGTCACGATTATTCGTACGAGCAGGTGGCGGATGACATGTGTGTGTTTGCTCCAGCTCTTATTATCACTTACATATTCCTACTTACCGTGTACTTTGATTACCATGCTGATGCCGTCAGATACCCCCACACCTAGTAATCATCATACCCCCTGTTCCCATCCTGCAGTTACAGTAGGTAGTTCACATACACACCCGTTCTTGACTGAAAGTGCACGTTGCGATGTGTCTACCAACGAAATATAACACGTCGAGCTCCACACAGGTTCTGGTAATTATCGAACGTCGCTGAACACGCCCATCCTGCTGTATCACACATCATCGTCACCAGTATCGGCATTCATCATGTCTGTGCCACTCCTGCCACTCCTGCCACTCATGCTCCTCTGCCAAACACTCCAGCACCTACTTGTCATACTGGTACTCGGATATACCCCCGCAGGCTCCATCCTTCGTCCAGCTTTACTTCCTCTGCTCCTTCTCCTTACTCTCTATACCCTTCCTCTCAACGACGCAATCCCACACCCTGTAGTCCATGGACTCGTAAATTTCAACACGGTCGGTGTTTTGTTCCAGTATCTGGACTGCGCCTGCATCAGCCGGTGGTCATACTCCGCCGGCGGACCGACGTCCGGCGCAGGAGGACATCGTAATCTAAGGTCGGAACCCGAGCACGACACCACAAGCAAGATAACCAAGGATTGGGAGGATGTGTGGTCGCGATTACGATTCGGCACTTCACTCGTCACGACCTGGAGAGGAGCGGGTACTCCCTGGGAAGTCCAATACACTCCAAGGTTCGAGCGAGTGCCGAGCCGTGCGCGCTTTCTTGTCGAGACCGCGCTGAACTTGGCATTCGAACTACTCATTCTCGACGCCTTGAGCCTGCCAAAGGGAGGCACGCCGGAAGAGAACTCCGTGACCTTCTCGTGGGACAGTGTCAGGCTGCTGTCACGGTTACAGGACGTGTCCGGCGACGAGCTCATCGGCAGGCTGAAGACCGTCTTGGGGTTTTGGGTGGGGACGTACTACGCCATACGAGCCATGCACCGTGTCCTGGCCATCGTGGGCGTAGTGACGGGCCTCAAAGATGTCCATCGCTGGCCGCCTCTGTTCGGGCCACTCGGCCAAACGTACACAATGCGCCGGTTCTGGGGGTGAGTAATCCCTCTGTCAAATCCGTCCCGCTTGGGGCGCAAGCGTTCAGACGTGCATACTGATTCGAGAATTTGATGCGACAGCGTATTCTGGCACCAGACTCTGCGCCAAAAGAGTGGGAGTCCAGCCTACTACACGACGTACTCGATCCTCGGATTGAGGAAGGGAGGAATCATTGCGCGGTATCTCCACCTCTTCCTGACTTTCATCGTGTCTGCAGTCATACACCTTCTCGCAGAGGAGTATCCTTGGGGCATGGACTGGAATCGCAGCGGCACGACACGGTTCTTCATGACCCAAGCTTTCGGTATCCTCTTGGAGGATCTCTTCCAGTATACTATTGGCCCGCGTGAGCCGCGCTGGTGGACTAAGGCCGTGGGATGGGGCTGGGTCGCCCTCTTCACGTTCTGGTCGTCGCCATCGCACTTCTATCCTCGACTCCAGGTAATAGACGGCAGTGACGGAGGTGTTCCGCCCGTTAGTGTTCTGCGACCGTTGATAGACCGCTTGTCAGCACGCTCGGTGGCGTAAACACCACAATATATGTGTACTTTATTCGCTTTGGTTGTTTTCTGAAATACTCTCTACCTCTCTAATGACTCCCACTTCGAACCAATCCGTAGGATGCGGTAGTGATAGATGCATGTGGTACCATAGCCCACACGGCCAGCACTTACAGTCCCTGAAGGCTACGGCCGGACGGCACCGGAGGATCTAGGTACATACTCGAGGCGGACGGCACTGATGACATTTTCGCACGGGTCTAGATAGGAGAAGACAGAGATTGGTACATCAGAGGTGGCATGAACAATAATGCTGTCGCCAATCAAAGCCAGATCTTGCAAGTTTGATCGTCTCCGCCTCGCTCTCGGATTCTAGAGTCTTTTACACTACGTACGCTGCGCTACTTGCCTCAAGACCGAATCCACCTGGTCAAACTTTGTCGTTTTCTTCACAATCCCATCCATCGCTCCAAACGGTAGCCAAGCAGCCAACTTGGCCAGGATGACATAGTGTCCTCTGAAAATAAGAGGCGGCGGCCGTCTGTTGTTCAACAAGTCCCGTGTCACAGCCTTCGCCCACTCTCCCGGTCGCATGCCCGAGCCCTTGAAGTTGTCTTGCCTCAGGATGGGTTCAAGCAAGTGTTTGGCCGGCTGGTAACATGACCCCGCAGGCAAGATGGAATGATCCGCATTCTTCGCCGTCCTCGTGTGGTTGTTGTTGATCAGGTTGGTCGGCCCCACTGTCCCGGTCTTGAGATCAATGACTTGGACGCCGAGGCTTTCGACTTCCATCCGCAGAATGGCAGAGTACATGGCCAGAGCGGCTTTCGAGGCTGCGTATGCCGCTCCGCCGGGGACAGGCAGTACGGAAGCGATGGATGTGTGGTTGACGATCATGCCCTTGGACTCGATGAGCAGTGGTAGAAATGCCTGGCACATCTGTACCGTACCCCAGAGGTTGGTGTCAAACACCTTTTTGGCCTCTTGGATGGACACGTCCGCTGCTGTCATTGTCAACATGACGGCCGCGTTGTTGACCAGGATGTCGAGGCTCGGCAGCTTGCCGACACAACTTGCGACCGATGACGCTGACGTGACATCTAGCTCTAGTGTCTCGATGCCCGACGCCGCGAGGTTCTTCATCTTGGAAACGTCCCGGGCCGTGGCGTAGACGTGCAGGCCGGCGTCGTGAAAAGCCGTTGCGAGTGCAGCGCCGAGGCCGCCATCGGAGCATCCGGTGACCAGAACGCTCTTAGGGCCTTCACGAGCTCGTTCGGAAGAAGCGAATTGACCCATTGCGCTGCGCCACAAGCCAAAAGAATTGAGTGAAGAACAGTGGATGCTGCTTGTGTTTTGGAAGCACAGAGTGCTGTGCCCATGTTCAAGCCATCACACTCATAATAGACTTATATTGAGCCACGAACTGCTGACATATATGCTTACTTAGCTTTGGTGCCAATCATGTACGTTTCATCCACTTATATCAAGCTATGCACCGCTGACATGCTTACCCATGCAACTTACCTCGAGCGCCAATCATGTGCGCCTTGTCCGCTTATACTTACATTATGCACGCACGATGATTACTTGTACACTGATTATCCCCACGACAATCGCAACATGCTATACTATACGCTTCTCCACGAACGTGGGATGCACAAGACAAACATCAGTGGTTCGTCTTGCCGAGAACTGAGGGCACCAATATTCGGAATTTGGAAAGCTAATCAACCACCATGTCTTCGACTACGCCCCGTCGGACAGTCAAGTGCAAAACAATTGACGGCATCGCGCTAGAAGCATGGCTCTGGGAGGTTGAAGGCCCGGCGCCTGCGATTATCATGACACACGGCGTAAGTTCTCGCGGCAGGAGGACGCGTTCTGTGCACAGCAAGACTGACCATCAGTATTCCGCAGCTCAATTGCGTCAAGGAATGGAGCCTTGATGAGACTGCCGAGGCTTTCCACAAAGCAGGCTACAACGTCTTGCTGTACGATCCGAGAGGCATTGGAGGTAGCGAGGGCGTTCCCAGAAACCAGCCGGATCCGTGGCAATACGCCGAGGACATCTCAGGTCTGTGTACTGCTGTGTTGGCCATGGCCCCCTTTGGCTGGCTGTTGGACTGACGACGCCCGCGATAGATGTCGTCAGCTACGTTATTACACTACCGACGGTCGACCCCCGCAAGATCCTGCTTTGGGGCGTCTCCTTCGGCGCGAGTGTGACCGCATGCGCTGGCGCCGTCGACCCCCGCGTGACGGCCGTCATGATGGTCGCACCAATCTTCAAGTTCATTCGGCCCGACAAGCGGAAGAAACTGTTTGCACAGCTGATGAAGGACCGCCAGTCTCAGCTGAGCGGCAACGAGCCTTTGTACCTGCGTCCTTACGACAGCAACGGAGAGAACCCGGCGGGCTACGGCGGCTCCGGAGGGCCATGCGCCAAGGAGGCCTCCATGTTGATGGAGCTCGGTGTCCAGCGCTATGGATACCGCAACCGCATTACCCTTCAGACGTTTCACAAGCTGGCGCTCTTCCGTCCCCAAGATTTCCTGCAAGAGATGCTAACCACCAAGCCGGTCATGATGATTGTGCCGGAAAACGACACCATGTCATTACCAGCGGATCAGGTGGCGGCTTTTGAATGTTTCGACTGTCCGAAACAACTTCACGTGGCCAAGAACAAGGGTCACATGGATGTCTTATCAGGCGAGGGGTTTATGGAGAACATTTCTGCCATGATTGAATTCTTCAACTCGGTTTTGAGCCGGGATCTTGTCTAGCCTCCTGCAGATAGTCTTTCTACTACAATTTCCATCTCGCCACACATCTTGCTGGATCGGGCGCAGTAGATACGGCCATTGGCGTGAAGCTGGATGCAATCTGGAAGTTGATATCGCAAACATCAGAGGGAAATCTCTCTCCTGTCAAAAAGAACAGAGGCTTCCTCTTTCTTTGACCGCTTACTGAGCCGCGGAACCCCATTTCTCATTATACAGAATAATCTTTGCTCTCTGCTTCTAATCACACCAGTCCAGCTCCCTGCCTTTGCCGCCATCGACAGGTGGTGTAGGGGAGCATGCAACCAGAGAGGGACGGTAGCATGAGATGTCAATCCCGGAGCACAAGATATGGTATTATGTCAAGGTTCCAGCCTCTTTCGAGAGTTACATGACGGGAAAGTAAAGTACTACTATGACATGCCATCATCGACAAGGTACACGCTATCAGTAAACACACATTATGCTTAACCAATGGTGTACTACTCTCCACACATGTCTCATGACCATGCCATGGCCAGCGCATCAGCCCGATCAAATCAATCAAACATAACAATCAAACAAATAATCAAATTGAGACTATTTAGGGAGCCAGATAATCAAGTACACAAGGCCAAATATTTAGCACAACAAATTAAATCTCAGGTCAATGGAAACAAGATATTCCGAAGCTGGACCAATTAGATTATAGCATAAATAGCAGTATAATTAGAATACTGTTGTAGTAAGTGGTACGGCGAGTGGTGTAGCAAGTGGTGTAGTGCTAGAAGGTCACATAACTTGCTGAGGCCGACCTACTGAGTGTAACGGTCCAAGGCGTGTATATTTGCAACAGGCTATGGCAACTACTACAAGTATCCCCAGATGAGGATCAGAAGCGAAAAACTACAAACTTCCACCTTGTTTTCGGCCTGATCAGGTCCATGCCGCACTGGCGATTGAAATGTCGGCGTCATGGATTCCGTGGTGAGGTGCGTGATCCTGGCCGCGAAGTCCAGCAAGGCCTCATACGGGCCCAGCCCGTTACACCGAGGGTAAAACTATGATTACTACCAACTTTACCTTTTAATCCGTTTTTGTATATAAGATTAATAATAGTAAGACAGTCATAGATACCTATTTAATGCTAGTAAAAGTAATTCCAACTAATATAACTAATTTCTGATTACTAAATCTTTTAATTTTCATTGCCAAGAAAAATGATGATAATCTTATTGTTATGTAGTCATTTTGAGTAGGTTAAATAATTCAAAGAGCAACTAAACAACTAAATACAGAATGAAAAATAGGTCAAACAATCAAATACAGCCCCTTTGTTTATACGCTGGCCCTGTCTGCTTTACAACTACTCTCTTGCGTCACGGCGATGGTCTTTACATCTATCAAGTCGTCCAAGCCAGAAGTCATCTCTCTGGCCCATGCACGGCGGTCTCGTCGGCCATGAATTCTTTATATTCCCAAGTATTGCGGAGAAATCTTGGCTTGGAACGCATGCAAGGCCGCGAGGCGGTCGCAAGTTCCCAGGACGGAGGCGTACGCATCATTTTCAGCTTCCTCATCCGGCGCGGCCAGCACGCTCAAGGCGGCGCGGATGGCGATAGGGCCCCCCGCGCTGATGTCCTGGGCTAACGACAACGCGGTCGCAAGAGTAAGCTTTCTGACGGCGTCCAGGTCCGTACAGTCTCTTTCGCCAGAGAATACAAGCCGGTTGCACAAGCCCATGCGCGCCGCTTCAACGGCCGCCACCCGGCGACCGGTGAGGATCATGTCGAGAGCGTGCGACGGGCCGACTACGCGTGGTAGTCGGTATGTGCCGCCGCGCCGGGGATGATCGCGAGTCTGGTCTCTGGCAAGCCGACGACGGCGTTGCCGGAAAACACTCGGAGATGGCAGCACAGCGCAAGCTCCAAGCCGCCGCCTAGCGCCAGGCCAGACACGCAAGCAATGGACGGGACTGGCAGCGCTGCCAGCTTGGAGAAGACACGCCGGAGCTCTGTCAAGAAGTGCCGAGTCTCTTCGTGGGTCATGTTGTTCCGCTCTTTGAGATCCGCCCCGGCGCAAAAAACCTCATCGTGCGTGCTCGCGATGATGACGGCCCTCACTTCACTCCGACTTGCCTTGGCGTAGATACGGTTGAGCTCCCGGTCCAACTCATGCAGGAGCTGCCTTGAGATGGCGTTCCTCGTCTTCGGATGGTTCAACTCGATGATCGAAACCTGCCCGACGTGCGGTGCGTCGACGCTGCTGGATAGGATGGCGGGACATGGCCGAACGGACACTTGTTTGGTTGCTACCGTTGTCGCACCATTCGTTCGAGCCACACAGCGGTCATGAACTGAGCCATTGGTGGTGCCGTTGGGCGTGCGTTGAGACTGTGCGTTTGTGCCGTCCGAGAGAGCCCGGCGCGCTGGGAGTCATAAAGACCTTCCCACCACCTCCGATCTGCTCTGCTTCCCGGTATAACGAGTCCACAAGGCGTCGGTTTCGAGACATCCAAGAGTCTCGACTGACTCTGTGATGGTGAACTCACAAGAGCCGTCCGGGCACATTGGCATCACAATGGCCGCTCCCACTATGGTGCCTCGTTCCGGATGGCGGAAAGCCTTGACGCGGCCGTCCCCGAATGCCGGTCCGAAATCCATGTCGTAGATGTTGAACCTGAAGTGGCTCGTATACACGATGGCGGACGAGCCCAGATCTTCTTGGAAGCTCAGGCGGGTGTGGCTCTCCAGTCTGATTCTCTCCATCAGGGCGACGAGATCCCGGATCCTGTCGCCCGTTACCCCCTTCACATCCGCACGCAAAAGGCTGGCAGCGGTACGGAGGCCGGCCCGCGGATCCCTGAGCGCGTCGAATGGCATGTCGGTCCGCATGATGTAGAAGGCGTTCCCAAAGTACGGCTTGGGCAGTCCAAGGAGCCTCCGGCAGTCGACTGGCTGACCAAGCTTGGCGACGGCGTCGGCAGAGAGGGCTCCCGCGCGGTGCCTAGCGACCAAGATACTCCGCCAGATCAGCGCAGCAAGCGCGTCGCCGGTGGAGATCCAATCGTCGCCGTGACGCGGGAATTCGGGAGAGGCAGCCTTCTTCAGGTCCACCAGAGCCTCGCGACTGATGCGAAACGTCCTGCAGGCATGCTCGACCCCTTTGATGTTACCGTGGGCGAATGCAGACGTCGTGAAGGCAGGATGGTTCTCTATGGCTCCGACTCTGCCCCCGCCCGAGACCAAAGCGGCCCGGTCCGAGACGTACGTCTCTGTCGCCGTCTCCAAAGGATGCCCGAGTTGGCCTGCCTGGGCTTTGCGAAAGTTATCTGCGAAGTGCTTGAGGCACTCTGTAACTCCGCTGCCGTCGACCACCGTGTGCAGGATCTGTACGACGAGGATGACGCCGCCCCGAATGAAGTTGACACGGAACCGGCAGACGTCGACGGGTTCTTGCTGAATATAGATGACCTGCGGCAAAGAACACAGCTGGTCGGCGTCAAAAAGCTTCTGATCAAAGTTTGACTGGGCGAGGTCGGTGTAGGAGATCTGGTCAGAGAGGTCTTTCACGTCGAGATATGCGTGTCCATTTGGTGATATATTTCGTAGCCAAGGCCGATCGCCCTCCTCCTCCGAGTTGGGCACTACTGACCCCGCAAGGAAAGGCACCCGCTGCACGGTATGGTGCAGTGCGATGTGAAGTTGGTCCACGATGTGCTCCTTGTTTGCGTTTTCTGCAAGGGCAAAGACTAGGATTCGTTTCGAATGGGTTGGTGGGTAAGTCCGATCCCAATGCGACAGTTTGAGGTCGAAAGGGGGACCCGAGATTGCAATGGACCTGTCCATCGTCGTCATTGTGTAGTCTTCTATTGCCGTGTGAGCGGAAGGGTGCTGGGTTGTGGCCCTCAATGCAGAGTGGGTCTTACTCCTGGTGATGTTGGTCTTCAAGCTGCTTTCACTGCCCATACGGAGGATGAATTTGTAGCTTGCGGACTGCCGGCAAGACGGGGAGGCAAGTTCACTTCTGCCATGCCATCTTACCATCTATATTAAGAGTTATCAAAAACGGTCACCCAATTCTTAAATCATCATGGTTTCGGATGACAGGCGACAGATTGCACGATTATCTTTTGAGCTTGATTTGGGACATAATCATGCATGCACTCGTAAGCTAAACGGTGAATTCGGCTTACACACCTCTCTTGCAACGCAAACCATCTCTCCAGGGACCGTAATACTGCAAACTATCATGATGTAAGCAAACTCTGGTCCGGAAATAATCTGAACTGGTTGAGATCCCGGTCGAAGCTCCATTGTTACACTAGTGCTCCTTATGTAACGAAGGGCGGCAGCTTTATGGTCCCTCGGGAGGTAGTCCACTCAGTAAAAGCCCCCGATCACCTCTCCATCACAACGCCACCACCGTCTACAAGCAACATCCATACGACTACAAGGTACATTGAACGACCGTGGCGAGTTCTACGATACCCTACTACCAATCTCTACTACGGAATACCTGCCAGGCAGGTATGACCTCCGCGATGGAGAACCAACCCATTACATCGCCGGCTTCACAGGATAGCTGCGGCACGGAAGGCATCGGCCAGAACGACAACTTTCATGCCACTCTGTACTCTGATATAGAACACCCCGCAAGCCGGAGCCGGCAAGTCCCTCAAGGTGACGACGGAACAGAAGTCTACGCCATCACAGATGCCAAAGTCGTCTTGGTCGTCGCTGCCCTGACCTTGACCTCTTTTCTGGTCATGCTGGACATGTCTATTCTTCCAACCGTGGGTAGAGAGCTGCTCGACATGCTCATTGTTATCCGGCTGACGAACACGGCAGGCTATCCCGGAAATCACGACCGAGTTTCATTCTCTGGGAGACATCGGTTGGTTCGGTAGCGCATACCTGTTGGCAAGGTCAGTGTGTTTCTACTGAAGAGCCCGGGCCGGATGTCTAACGAGGAGTCTCAGTTCCACAATGCAACCATTGACGGGGAAGCTGTACCTAGGCTTCGGCCTGAAGGCAAGTCAACAGAACAGAGCTTGGTTGGCCGGGGAATGTTCTGTTCCATGTCCTAACACGTAGAATAGTATCCCTTTCTCGCTTTTCTCGGAGTGTTCGAGTTGGGTTCGCTGCTATGCGGCGTGGCACCGAGCTCGAGATTTTTCATCCTCGCGCGAGCCGTAGCAGGCTTCGGGGCGTCTGGCTTACTGAACGGGGCGCTCAACATCATTGCTGCTATCACCCCGATGCATAAACGTCCAGGTAGGCAGATTCCAATGCATTATTGGGAACATCGAGGAAGCTAAGCATCGACCCAGCACTCATCGGTTTCATAATGTTAAGTACGTCCCCTCCCTGCTTGTAAAGGTGCAGACCTTTATTCAACCTCCAGGCTGACACTCATTGCACCAGTCGGCCAACTCGGAATGATCGGCGGGCCGTTGATCGGTGGCTTCCTCACGCAATATGCGGGCTGGCGATGGTGTGAGTCACAGTTTCTCTTCACTTGCTCGGCAGGAGTTGACATCTAGATGCGTTAGGCTTCTACATCAACCTGCCAATTGGCGCGGTCTCGGCCGTGATCCTTTCCAGCATCACTATCCCGGATGGCTTCGTTCGGACCACGGCAAAGAGCACCACCGGATTGTCGGTTTTCTTGAGCCTTGACCCGGTCGGGTTCGTCCTGTTCACCACCTTCACAGTCACGCTTTTCATGGCCCTGCAGTGGGGTGGAAGTATGTATGCGTGGTCGAACCCCGTCATCGCCGGACTGCTATGCGCCTCGGCCGGTCTGCTTGCTTTGTTTTCTGCGTGGGAGAAGTTCGTGGGCGAGAATGCCATGTTTCCCTACTCGATGCTACGAAAACGGGTCGTGTGGGCGTCTTGCCTGACCATGTTTCTCTTGCAGGGCTGTGCGCTCATCTATCTGTACTACCTGCCGATCTACTTCCAAGCGGTGAGAGGCTCATCTCCACTTTTAAGCGGTCTGTACAACTCTCCCGGTATCGGGAGTCAGATGCTCTTGGCTGCGGTATCTGGTGTCTTGGGTAAGTTCTTCTCAAAACCCGAGCTCGTGCTGTCGTTACTGATTTCGCATAGTCGGCAAGATGGGATACTATCTTCCTTGGGTCCTTGCGAGCGGAATTATCGGCCTTGTCGGTTCGGGCTTGATATCGACACTTAGACCCGACACTAGCTCCGTCGCCTGGATCAGCTACCAGATCATTGCTGGCGTTGGGCGAGGGTGTGGTTCCATTATGGTAAGTGGCACTCATGCGCAAACCACCTGTTTGGCCGACTCTGACCGTTTTCTCTTCCCCCAGCCCATGGTGGCGACGCAAAGTATCCTCTCGCCCGAACAAACTCCACTGGGCATGTCTCTGGTAGCATTCTGCCAATCTTTCGGCGGTTCCGTGTTCCTCACGTTCGCTCAAGTCATCTTCAGCTACAGCCTTGTAGACGGTTTGAAGAAATTCGCACCTGCAGTCGATATACAAACCGTCATCGATGCTGGGGCTGCTGGCCTACGAGATGTGGTGCGGCCCGAGGAACTGCCTGGAGTCATAGAGGCTTACAATTTGAGCTTCACACGAGAGTTTTATCTTACGGCAGCCGCCTATATTGCAATGGTTTTCTCTGCATGGGGAATGGGGTGGTACAGCGTCAAAAAATAGCAAAACAGCCTTGGCTGAGCAGAGCGGGGCAGGGCGACCAATACGTTGATGTTGGATGGACGGGAAGGACACGACCGACTAGACTGACAGATGTTGAAACATACCAACCCTAGGTAGCTTATTTTTCGCTTTCGAGGAAGGTTCCTTTTTAAACTCGAACAATTTCTATGCCATAGTTTGTTATTTACAAAGTCATTCACTTTAGCGATGCCGAAATAATCGAAATATGGCGCCTGTGTCTTGACTTTCACATTTTGTTCTTCGAGTCCTTTTCAAGTGGAGTTTTTAAAAAAAAAAGGATATAAAAGCTGGCTTCACTAAAGTCAACTACTGCCTTAATCGATATATACTCTCCACCGTCTGCTTTTGAACACATTCAACCCCTTCGAATTCAATACTCTCTGCTCTGTAATGGTTTTTGATGGTTCGACAGTCAGGGGGTCAAAGTGATAACCTTTATCTCAGGGCAATAATTGCATTACTGCTCTTGGAGATGTAATTGGTGGGCTTTATTGCTAGTGACTAAGTTGCAGATTGCCGTAGTAGAAGTAGGAAGTGCCCCGCCAAGTGTGGCTAAATATGGCTGAGCGTGGCCAGGTGTGGCTTAGTAGGGCTTCCACTTCCCGCGGGCCCATACTAACTAATCCTAGTTGCCTCGCTTTGCCCGTTATTACAATAGTTTTAAATGACACTCTGTTCGTAAATAGTTGAGGCGCCATGAATTACGATACAAGGTCAGACATGAAATTGCGGCGTAAGCTCATAGAATGGCGACGTCAGCCAACAAAAAACGGTCTTTGCCCAAATCTGACTGGCCAGAATAAGCAGCCGGTAATGCATGAGTTACTATGCGGCAGGAAAAAGATGGTCGGGAGGCTTACGGGCCCATCCGTGCTTACTTTACCCCTTGGCAGACCCTCACAGTCCACCTCCTGCGACTTGTAGTCCGGAGTGCGACTACAACGGTATCAAAACAATGGCAGCATGATTATCTGCACCATGTCAGCGTCAACTGGTTGTTGACCCGAGCTTGTTGGTTCTATAGTTGATTGCGGAGTCATCGATAACCAGGCTACCCACCCATTACCAGAGTCGAAAAGACTCCTTACGCTGCTTGTGCCCTATAATTGAAGACGGGTCCTTCCTCGCTTTGCTCCCGTACTACTCCATCAACCTTCTATACTTTGGGTATACACTATACACTTCACAACATGCCTGAACCAACATATGACAGCCGGGAGCCAATTGCCATTGTAGGCTTTGCATGCCGCCTCCCTGGTGGCAACTACTCGCCCCCTCAGTTCTGGGAGTTTTTGAAACGAGGCGAGATCGCATACAACAAGGTGCCCGAGTCGAGGTTCAACCATGCCGCCCATTACGACGGGTCCCTGAAGCCGAGGACCATGCGCCAACCGGGTGGCATGTTTCTCAAAGATATCGACCTGGCAGACTTTGATGCGACATTCTTCGAGCTGCCCGCAGCCGAGGCCACGGCCATGGATCCTGCTCAGCGGCAGATGCTCGAGGTGGTCTACGAAGGCTTGGAAAATGCCGGCATTCCCCTCGACAAGATCAACGGCCAATCCGTCGGCTGCTACGTCGGGAACTATGCCTCGGACTATGGAGACATGGGTGCGCGAGACCCGGAAGACCGATCACCCGGACACGGGCTAGGAATCGCGCGCACCATCCTGGCCAACCGTATAAGCCACTTCCTTAATATCCACGGACCCAGCGTCACGCTCGACACGGCTTGTTCTAGCAGCCTGGTCGGCCTGGATCTCGCCTGCCAAGCTCTGCGGATAGGCTCAATTGACACGGGCATCGTGGCCGCAGCCAATGTCTATATGAGCCCGGAGCACCTGATCGATGCCGGCGGGGTTGGGGGAGCACACTCGCTCACGGCCCTGTGCCATACGTTCGATGCCGCTGCCGACGGCTACGTCAAGGCCGAGGCGGTAAACACGGTCATCGTCAAGAGATTGTCGGATGCCGTTCGCGATCGGGATCCCATCCGCGCCGTGGTGCTCGGTACGGCCTCGAACCATAACGGACGGACGATGGGCATCGCCAGCCCAAGCGCGGATGCTCAAGCGATGGCCATCCGGGCCGCCTACGCGAATGCCGGCATCACCGACTTCAACAAGACTGCCTTCTTCGAGTTCCACGGAACAGCAACGCAAGCAGGCGACGCCGCAGAGAGCCAGGGCGCCGCGTCTGTCTTCTCGGCGACCCGATCCGCCGAGAATCCCTTGATCATAGGATCCGTCAAGAGCAACGTCGGCCACTCCGAGCCAGCCGCCGGCTTGACGGGTCTCATAAAGGCCGTCCTCTCCATCGAGAACGGGGTTATTCCCGGCAATCCCACATTCATTAACCCCAGTCCCAAAAGTGAGTTGGCATGACTGGTATTGCTGTGGATGAGAACCCTTACTTACGTGCAACCTATAGTCGACTTCGTCGGGAACAAGATGAGGGCGACACGGACATTAATCCCGTGGCCCACCGGCGCTCTACGGAGAGCCTCTGTCAACTCTTTCGGCATCGGCGGCTCCAACGCGCACGCCATAGTTGAGGCGGCCAAGGCGGAAGATTGCTCGAACCACGTATATTCATATCGCGATACAGACGGAGACTTCACGCTGGACGATGACGACGACGACGACGACAAGGCGAGTCAGACTTATACTCTCGTCTTGTCCGCAAACGATAGCGCCAGCCTTGCCGCAAACATCCGAGCCTTCTGCGCTCATCTCATCAACCCCAACGTGAAGGTCAATCTGGCGGATCTGGCGTATACGCTCTCCGAGCGCCGTTCGCGACTGTTCCACCGAGCGTTCGTATCCACGCGAACCACTAACCTTCACGAGAACCTCTTCACTGTGGCGAAGAAGAGCCCCAAGGCACCCAAGGTCGGGTTTCTGTTCACCGGTCAAGGAGCCCAGTGGCCTCGAATGGGCAAGGCTCTCGTGGATGCTGTTCCGTGGGTCCGTACCACGCTGGAAGACATGGACAGGATTCTTCAGTCCTTGCCCAACCCGCCAGAGTGGTCACTCGTCTCCGAGCTGACGGAACCTCGCTCCGCCGAGCATGTGCGCCAGCCCGACATGGCGCAACCGCTCGTCGCTGCGCTTCAGATGTGTCTTGTGGACGTTCTGAGGTCCTGGGGAATCAAACCGAGCTCCGTCCTCGGCCATTCATCCGGAGAAGGCGCCGCAGCCTATGCCGCCGGCTGGATGTCGCGCAGTGATTGCATCAAGTGCGCCTTCTACCGTGGCCAAGCGGCCAAGAATATCAGCGACCAAATGGAGCGAGATGTTGGCATGCTCGCCCTCGGTCTCAGCGCCGAGGCAGCGGCACCATTCCTGGAGAAGCACCGCGGCGATGCATTCGTAGCATGCTACAACAGCCCCAGCAGTCTCACCCTCTCGGGTAGGGTCTCTGCGCTCGATTCGATCAGCGAGGAGGTCAAGGCGGCGGGACATTTTGCAAGGGCTTTGTTGGTTGACATGGCGTATCACACCCCGTTCATGGCCGCCGCCGCCGAAGGTTACCAGAAGCTCCTCGACGAGGACCAGGCATTCGGGCGCCAAGATGGCTCTCAGTCCGGTATCGCAATGTTCTCCTCCGTGACCGGTCTGAAGAACGAGACGACAACGGGATCGACGTACTGGAAGACCAACATGATCTCTCCTGTCCGTTTCGACGCCGCGCTAGAGGAGATGATTAAGCAAGACTCTCCGGACATCCTAATCGAGATCGGGCCGGCCGGTGCTCTGGCGGGCCCTGTTTCGCAACTGCTCAAGTCTCTGGCCAGTGCCGGGCATGTATCGTACTGCACTGCTTGGAGCCGTGGTGCCAACGCCAGCAAGTCACTGTTCGACGTCGCCGGCCACCTCTTTGCCACCGGTGGCAACGTCGACCTTGCGCTCGTCAACCGGTACAACGATACTGTACGCACCGTCGTCGACCTGCCCAACTATTCGTGGAATCATGCCGTCAAATATTGGCACGAGAGCGCCGCCAGCAAGGACTGGCGGTTCAGGAAGTTCCCCGTCCACGATCTCCTGGGCAGCAAAGTTCTCGGCGCCCCTTGGCACACTCCCGTTTGGCGCAATCGTCTCAACGCTAGCAACGTGCCGTGGATCATGCAGCACAAGATGGGAGGCGATGCCATCATGCCCGCGGCCGGTTACCTGACCATAGCCGTAGAGGCGATCTTTCAGAAGCTCCGCGCCCTCGACCCCAAGGAGTGTCCCGCGAGCCCCAACGAGCTCGGCTACTGCTTCCGCAACGTGCGCTTCCAGCGAGCCATGGTGGTCGAGGAGAACAGGGACGTCCGCATGCTGGTGACTCTGAACAGGGTCCCCGGCAGCGATGACTGGCACGAGTTCCGCATCTCGTCGGCCTCTGAGGCAGACGTGACCGCCGAACACTGTTTCGGTCTGATCCGGACCCAAGACGGCGTCAACGACGTCTCGCAGAACCTCACGCCCCCACAGTCCACCGCACCGGTCGAGCGCTGGTACAAGGCCACCCGGGATATCGGCATGGGCTTCGGGCCCGTATTCAAGCGAATGCTCCAGGTTGAATCGACCAGTGGCGTGCGTGCGTGCCGCGTGCTGCTCACGATGGAGCCGCCAGCGTCGGCGCACTCGCCTCAGTCTTACTACCCGGTCCATCCGGCCGCGCTGGACGGCTGCTTCCAAACGCCCATCCCGGCAAACATGGAGGGCGAGATCGTCAATGTCCGAGATGTCATGATTCCGACGATTGTAGACGAGGTCATCATCAACAAGGTTCCGACTCAGCTCAGCGATGCCCTCGCGGAGGCCACCTCGGTATACTCGGGACGAGGCCGGCCAGACCAGGACAAGAGCTGGGTTGCTAGCAGCTCCGTCTTTGACTCCCAGAGCGGTGCTTTGATGGTCCGCATCACAGGCCTCCACTACATAAAGCTGGATGTGCCTCCTACTCCGGATCCTCACGTATTCGACCAAGTCACCTGGGTTCCGGACGTCTCCCTCCTCACGCAGGACCAGATGTTGCACCTTGACCCTGCTACATCAGGTGACCGACTCAACAGGGTCATCGACCTCGTTGCGTACAAGAAGCCTGCATTGAGAGTTTTGGAGGTCCATCTCGACGAGGACGACACGTCGTGTCTTTGGTTCGATTCTGATAACGCGGCCTACAGACAAGCTTACGCCCAGTACGACTTCGTTTCATCAAGCGGCAAGCCTCTGGCAAGCGTCTCGGCCAAGCACGAAAGCAAGGAAGACATTTCCTTCTCCCTTGTACGCCCAGATGAACAGGGCCTTGGCATGCAACCTCCGGAGCCCTACGACCTGGCCTTGATCAAGCTTTCGAAGACGTCCGCGGCTGAGGATATCCTGCGCAATGTCCTGCCCCTTTTGTCGACCGACGCGTGCACGCTTGTGGTGCGTGCGAGCGAGGATAACAAGGCGATCGCGCAGCAGGCCGCAAACACAGACGAATCCGAGGGATTCGAGCATGTCACCAGCACCGCAACCTCGCAGACGGTGTCGGCGGGTACGCCTTCAGGATCCTCCGGGTCAGAGGACGGAAAGGATTCCAGCTCCATCGATTCAGCCACTTTGGGCCATGATATCCTCAAGCTTGTCAGCGCTGCGGCTTCCATTGAGCTCGGGGACATGACTCAAGATGGACGATCTGCCTATCTCTTGACGCCAATCAGGTCCCGCCAGGGCAAGTCCACCAGCCCGCGGACAGTCGTGGTCCCTCGTCTGAGCGATGGCGGCCATTCGGCCCTGACGCCCTCGCTTCGGTCGAGCCTCGAGTCGGCAGGATGGCTCGTAGAGGAGCGTACGGCTCCGTTCCAACGGCTCGCGGAAGGCGAAATCGCCCTGGTGCTGGACGAGTTGACGAGCCCGCTGCTTCGATACGCCAACCAAGATCAGTGGGATACCATCAAGGCGCTGGTCAGCTCCGGCAACCCGCTCCTCTGGGCCACCAAGGGAGCGCAGTCCTCCGCCACGGATCCAGATCATGCCCTGGTCTACGGTCTGTTCCGGGTGGCTCGCCGAGAAGACCAGGGCGCCAACCTCACCATCCTCGATGTTCAGTCCAGCACGGGTCGCGGGATGGAGGTCGCCGTGGAGAAGGTGCTTCGGTTGCTGGCCCAAGGGACGATGACGGAGAGCGAGATGATGGAGCGCGAAGGCGTTCTGCACATTCAGAGAGTCGTTCCCGATACGCCGGTCAACGAGTTCAAACGTGCAGAGACGGAAGGGTTGCCAGTTGTCCCGAAATCATTCCACGGCAACGAGGTGCAGGTCCAACTCAGGGCTGAGCGACTGGGAACCCTCGAGGGCTTGACCTGGTGCGAGACGGAAGTAGAAGAGCCTGCTATCTTGGAGGATCACATCGAGGTCGAGATCATGGCTGTCGGCGTCAACTTCAAGGACGTCGCCGTGACCATGGGCGTCGTTCCCGACAACGAATACAGCCTCGGCTATGAGTGCGCTGGCGTTGTCCGGCGACTCGGTCCGGCGGTGAAGAAGTTTCACGTCGGCGATCGTGTGTGCATGCTGAAGCAGGGCAGCCACGCAAACCGCATCCGGGTTCACGTCGACCGCTGTCACGTCATCCCCAACACGATGAGCTACGAGGATGCCGCCACCATTCCGTGTGTGTATCTAACATCCCTCTACGCCTTGTATCACTTGGCGGGCTTGCAAGAGGGCCAGGTAAGCCAGTCCCGAGACTGAGTATTGTCTCACGACCCGCGTGCTAAACGATTTCTGCAGTCTGTCCTCATTCACTCGGCAACTGGAGGCATCGGCATCGCGTGTCTCGAGCTCGCCCGGCACAAAAAGGCCGAAGTAAGTCTAAGCCACGTCCGAAACTGACGAGCCCAACTAACGCGTGTCGCCTGCTCAGATCTACGTGACCGTGGGCACCGAGGAGAAGCGCCAGTTCTTGGAGAAAGAATACGGTATCCCGAGAAGCCGCATGTTCTCTTCTCGTAGCACGAAATTCGCAAGCGAAATCATGCAGGAGACCAACGGCCGCGGCGTCGATGCTATTGTCAACTCTCTGATCGGAGAACTGCTTGATGCCTCTTGGAGGATCCTTGCGGATGGTGGCATAATGGTCGAGATCGGCAAGAGGGATATCGTCAACCGGAATACCCTGGCCATGGAGCCCTTCGACAGGAACTGTTCCTTCCGCGCTGTCGATCTCTCATACACCAAGCACTTCAACGAGCCGATAGTGGCAAGGTCTGTATCCCGCTTACGCCCTCTAGGAAAGCCGATACTGACGCAGACCGTACAGACTTCTGACTGAGCTTTTCATTCTCATCAATGCTGGCCAGATCAGGCCGATCCACCCGGTCACCACGTACGCCTTCGAAGATGTGCCCGCGGCCCTGGCCTACATTCGGACCGGACGTCATCTTGGCAAGATCGTGATAACGAACAAGAACGACAAGGAGATCATCGTGCCCACACGGCCCGCTGTCCGTACGCTGAAGCTATCCCCAGACGTCTCGTATCTCATCGTTGGCGGCCTGAAGGGCCTCTGCAGCACGTTGGCTGTGCACATGGCGCAGCATGGCGCTCGACACATTGTCGTCAGCAACCGCAGCGGTATCAGCGACGAGACGTCGGCCAAGACCGTGCGAGACTGCATGTCCTACGGATGCCGGGTGACGGAGGCCAAGGCGACATTGGAAACGTGGAGTTTGTCAAGAGCTTGGTGCAAAACACCTTCCCGAGGCTGGGCGGAATCGTGCAGGGAGCCATGGCGCTGAATGTAAGTGCAATTTCCGGCGGCGGGCTCGGTTTACACATGTCGACTTCTTCTAACACTCCATACGCAGGATACGAGCTACGAGTCGATGACCAAGGACCAGTACCGGAATACCATCTACGCCAAGGTCGAGGGCACCTGGAACTTGCACAACGCGACCCAAGAGCTGCTGAAGCAGCCTCTGGACTTCTTTACCATGCTCTCCAGCACCTCGGGTGTTGCGGGTCGAGTGGGCCAGGCCAACTACGCGGCCGCCAACACGTTCCTCGATGCCTTTGCTAGCTGGCGGCAGCGCCAGGGCCTGTGTGCCAACTCGGTCGACCTCGGACTGATCGAAGACGTCGGCTATGTGGCGGAAGACGAGACGGGCCTGGACGCCAAGATCAACAGAGCCCACTGGGTCCCAATCAACGAAGGCCTGCTGCGCCGCATCTTCACCTACTCGGTCTTCCAGCAAGATCCGCACTCTCCGCTCAACAAGGAGAGCAGCGCTCAGCTTGTGACGGGGATCGCGTATCCCTACCCGCAAGACGGTTCCGACACCTCGCTCAACCCCCGCTTCAGCCATTTGTGGTCCTCCCGGGGTGCCGGCCGCAAAGGAGGCGCGGACGGCGGCGGCGGCGGCGGCAGCGACGATATCGATCAAGGAGTTCGCACTCTGCAGTCGTTGCACAAGTCGGGCGCGGACGCGGTGACCTTGACGAAAGCGTGCACCGAAGTCGTTTGTTTGCAGTTTGCGCGCATCTTGCGGCTCGGCGACGCCGTGGAACCGGGCAAGTCGCCCATGTCGTACGGGCTCGATTCGCTGTCGGGCGTGGAGCTGCGGAACTGGGTGCGACATAAGCTCGATGTTACGTTGAGCACTCTGGACATTGTCAACGCTACTTCCATCCTGGCTCTGGTTGAGAAGATTGTGTCAAAGCTGTTGGAATAGTACGAGGCATACGGCCCGCCCGAGTTGGTGAGTCCTAGGGGTGGAGAGATGAATTTAAATATGACTACTCCACCATGCAAAACTTCTAAATTTTGCTGCAACACTTCAGGTTTTATGAGATATCTTTTGATTCAGGTACATCCTGTGCTGGCTTTGACCTTCAGATGTTGAAAAAGGTGAGACTACCAAAGTCAGCATACCCACTTTTGGCCCTCTGCATTTGGTCACCCTAAATAGCCCTTAGTGTCAAGACTTTCTGTAATTCCCTTAAACTTCCAACTATTATAACTTTTCCAAAAAAAAAAAAACAAAACAATTGTTAAATGATTTTTATTTTTAAAAAGATTAGTTGTCAAAAATAGGGGGTCAGCGTGTTGCATGTATTGCTCTGTCTGGCTGCCAAGTGGCGCAGTATTGCTGCCATAGAAATACCACCCAGCCGTCAGCACGGATTGACTATTATTCAAGTCGAACGGCGTTTCCCTATTCGTCAGATTTACCAGATAATTATGGCAGCCTTATTTGTATTGTTTTGTTTCACGTATGTACTACTTCCCGGCCTAATTGACCTAATTGGCCCCTGAAGAGGTCGTTGTTAACCTGACCATTGGGGGGGGGGGCTAGATTAGGTAACTAATTACCCACATCTTTCAGAATAACGGGACCATGTAACTAATCTCGTGATTGGTTGATAAGATAAATAAGGGACTAAATGACTAGCTTCCTTCTGTTTTCAGGATCATCCCTTTTGTTTTCAGAATCGCTTCTGAACAGATTCCGAATCAGGAAGGTGGTTGATACAATAGTCCATGCAAGACACAGACAGTCTAACAAAGCTTCACTTTATACCCCTTGAGCCTACCGGATTAGCTGTCTAACAGAGTCACGTATTACTAGCCGTGAAGACGGTCTCACGGGCGAAGTAGGCTGTGGAAAGGTAGCTAGAATTTTGAAGCAATCAACTCTACACGCATCTGCCACCGTATGAAGTAACGAATGAATTACAATTCGATTTCCGCGGTTCTCCGGCGATAGCTCAAGCGACATAACGGGCTCAGCAGATTGCCAATCCCGATATGGATGAAGGTCGGGTTTCTGGGGTGTCAGGCAACTTCCAGTCGTAGTGCAGCAACATGAAGCAGAGCGCAATCTTCAACTCGTTGCTCGCGAAGAATCGCCCCGGACACCCGTGATCACCATACCCGAATCCCAGATGCTCGGGAGTCATCGAGGTGTGCTGCCAAGTGTTGGATTTCCCGGCCTCGGACCGCAAGTTGAAGAAGCGATACGCATCCAGCTTCTCCGGTTCCCGGTACAGTTCTGGGTCGTTGTAGCGCCCCGCGATCCAGACACGAGATCCCTTGGGGAGCACTGTGCCGTCCGAAAGTCGGACATCCGCGTATAGGTAGCGGTTGACCGAAGCGGCAGAAGCCGGGTGCATGCGCTGAGACTCCTTGAGGAAGCTGTCCATCAGCCTCATCCTGTGCAGGCTCGTGCGTGTCCAGCCTCGTCTTTCAGCTCTCGCACGATTTCCTCCCGCAGCGGCTGGAAGAGCTCCGGGTGTTGGCATAGATCGACGAGAGCCTCTGCGAGAGCTTCGGTCGTTGTGTGGATGCCGACCACGCTCATGCCCAGCTGGCCAGCCGTGTAGTCGATGTCGCTTGCTCGCGCTTGGGCGACCATCCATCCGATCAGGTCTGCCACCTTCTCCGGCTTCTCTCCCGCCGCGAGCGCCTTCCGCACTTCCGTCTTCCGTTTTTCGATGAGCGGCTTCAATACCCTGCGTGCGTCGCGGACTTGGCTACGAAGTTGCTTATACATTGGGTTGAACCAAACGGATAGGAGCCGCCGTAGACTGGGGCCGTCACGCATGGCCACGGACGCTTGAAACAGGTTGACGGTATGGCTCTGCGCGATGGCAAGCCATTCTGGATCGCGGCAGAGCTTGGGCCCGAGAAAGACCCTCGAGGAAAGGCGGGAGACGAGATGGCCCGTCAGGGACTTGATGGGGATGGTCTGCCACTCCTTGTCGTTGCCGAACACGTCCGGAGTCGCCAGCCTCGCTTCGTCGATCATGCAGTCCGTCACGGCTCCCATGGACTGGGTGAGGTTGATGCGGACTGCGTCGACAACGACCCGCTCATGGTCGCTCAGGAACGTCATGCCGTCGAACCCAGGCCAGCCCGCAAAATTATCGCGAGTCTGGCTCTGGATCAAGTTTGCCATGTCATTCTTTCGAAACTCTTCGGTGAAGCGGTTTGGTAGCATGATCTAGGGGAGATACGTGTCAGCGTCTAGGTATCGTGCCGCACTCGAACACTATTCCCGTAGAGTCTCCCCCGTGGCTTCTGACCTTTGGACCCGTGCCAGTCATAACTTGAAATGCACCCTTGTGCGCTGTGAGGCCCTTTGCCATCACCCTGGGGCCGTGCTTCATCCATGCTTCTTTCGGGCTCAGGCCCTCCTCTTCGAGGCCGACGAGCGGGAAGCCTTTCAAAGGTCGTTCTGTGTCGGACTGCTTCTTCAGATGATACACGACGGCGATCACCATAGCACCCGCCACGAAGGGCAGATAGGCTACGGCAATATGACGGAGCACTTGGTATACTGTTTGAAGCGACATCCCGGGCGACGAGAGCTCAATTGCCAGTGGATGGAACGAACAAAGCAAACTTTGGGTTAAATCTTGTATCCTCGACATGCTTACCTATTTTAAAGTGGTACTTATATCACCAGCTTAACCTGGTCTAACTTATTAGCCACGATAACACACGTAGTAATGACACATGCAATGTAAGCCCCCCACATAATTACATTTTATTCTTTGGAGAGGTAAGCCAAACCTCTGAAGACGTGCAGGTAAGTAGTGGGACAATCTCAACAATCAATCTCCAGCTGTGTCATCAGGAATGACGGTGATTTCAAAGATTGAACGTGGACGCTTCTTACTTTGCTTACGAATATGGAGAAGGGACGGTCTCCGCGGCTGATGAAGAGCTTGAAGTGAATTTTGGAGTACATGCTTCCTGTCCCTTCCGATGTAATCACCAGCCCGACACGGATGGGCACTCTCTCTCTCAAAGTGCACACACACTTCTTAAGACCCGGGTGATGATTGCAGCCATCGAAATCGTCTCTCGTCTGCAGCCTCGTACGACCTTTCGACCAAGATTATCCACAACACCGTCGACAAGCTCGACCAGTCCAAATCTTCATGGCGCCGCCTGTACATGTCGGCATCAAGGCCATTGAGCTATACTTTCCTGCCCAAGTCCGTAACCAAACATGAAATCGCATCAACGAAGCGAGCTTATTTGCTGATGTTGTCCAATGTAGTGCGTCGACCAAGAAGAACTTGAGAAGTACGATGGCGTCGGCAAAGGCAAATACACCATTGGCTTAGGACAGAAGAGAATGAGTTTCTGCGACGACAGAGAGGGTAAGTATCTAGATGCTACTTGGCAAAGTAGGATTATTCCAGAATGTTAAGCGCTAAGATTACAACCAAGACATCAACTCGATTGCCCTCACTGCGGTGTCAGGACTCCTCCGCAAGTACGACATCGATCCACGATCCATCGGCCGACTCGAAGTGGGCACAGAATCAATGGTTGACAAGTCCAAGTCGGTCAAGTCGGTCCTCATGCAGCTTTTTGAACACTGCAACACGAACATCGAAGGCGTGGACACGGTGAACGCTTGCTACGGCGGAACGAACGCGCTCTTCAACGCCGTCAACTGGGTAGAGTCCCACAACTGGGACGGCAGAGACGCCATCGTTGTTGCGGGAGATATTGCACTGTACGCGAAGGGCAACGCGAGGCCGACCGGCGGTGCGGGCTGTGTGGCCATGCTGGTAGGCCCCGACGCCCCCCTGGCTCTCGAGCATGGCAGGCGAGGTTCCTATGCTCGCCACGCCTACGACTTCTACAAGCCCAACTTCTCGGTCGAGTATCCCTACGTCGATGGACACTTGTCGCTGGACTGCTACACCGAAGCCCTCGATGCTTGTTATAAAGCGTATCTGGAACGTTCCAAGACGGCAAGTTCAAGCGACGCAGCTGGAGAGGCTCTGCAGACCAACGGCGCCAACGGCCGCCAGAGTCGCCAGACTTTGCCTGCCGACGAGTTTGAGTACATGTGTTTCCATGCCCCGACCTGCAAACTAGTGGCCAAGTCATACGCTCGCCTGTTCTACAACGACTTCTTGTCCCACCCGAACAACAAGCTTTTCGAGACTGTTCCTGTAGAACCCGGAACGGCAAGCCCTTCATCGAGCCTCAACGATAAGGCAATCGAAAAGACGTTCATGGCGCTGTCTCGGGATCGCTTCAAGCATCGGGTGGAGCCCTCCACGCATGTCCCGACCCAGTGTGGGAACATGTATTGTGGTAGCCTCTACTCGGGTCTGTGCAGTCTGTTGGCACTCGTTGAGAGCGATGAGCTACAGGGCAAGCGTGTTGGCATGTTTAGTTACGGTAGCGGACTTGCCAGCACCCTGTTCAGCTTGCGGGTAGTGGGGAGTACGGAGAGCATGCGGACCAAGCTCGACTTGGAGAAGAGGCTGAGCGCGAGGCGAGTTGTGTCTCCTGCAACATACGACGAAGTAAGTCTTATCTCGGACATCTGCTTGAGCTCGCCAAGTACTAATGTCATGTGTCTAGGCCTGCCGCATTCGAGCGTTTGCTCACCAGCAAAGTCCTTACCAGCCATCGGGACCGTAGCCAGCCTCTCCAAGTACACTTACTACCTTGCTCACGTCGACAAGATGTTCAGGAGGACTTACGGGGTCAAAGAATAGTTTTATGTCGAATTCGGCCCAAGATACGCCCTTGCCACAATATCATGTCTTTTGAACGGGGTGGTTTGCATGTCTGAAATTTATCGCCAAACTCCCTGAAAAGTTTGATCATACACCATCGCATTATAATGATTCACCGCCGAATGTTAAAACAGAGCTACTTGGGACCTAGTATTCAACCTTATGGATGTAAATGTCACGGCTAGCCAAAATTTGGCGTGTCTCGCCTAGAAACTGTGGGATATAGGCATTATGCGCGCTGACTGTAAGCGTGCTGACCAGTGATGGTAAGCGTTTCCGGGGAAAGTAAGCGACTTGTAATGCTTACCACACCCATGATCACTGATAATGTGTAAATTGCCTGCAGCCTCGTAGTCTCCGATTCACGAGGCTGCCCGAAAGCTTTAATTGTAAATCCACCAGTGTTCTATTACCATGCGCATCGCTGCAATGACGATGCATTGGCACTCGTCTACCATTCAAGACACCATGTTTCAGCAACACATCTTAATGGATTTTATTTACATGTCCAGCGCAGGTACACTTGTGTATTGGGTATTCTTAGCTATTTATCGTGGTACGCATCGACGATGCTCCGTTTGAGGAGTTTGGCATTTTGACATCTTGGTGTATTGACATCTTCGTCTCGTAGCGTATCTGTCGCCGCTCTCCCGGATCCCAGGACCAAAATTCGCCGGTAGCACCATCCTCCTCCTCCAGCGGTACCATGGATGCTGAGTTCTGACCCTACCTCAGCAATAACGTACTGGTACGAGACCTACTATGAAGTGTACAAGGGCGGGCAGTACTTTCGCGTGATCGATGAAATGCATGCCAAGTATGGTCAGGGCTTCCCACCGCGAGAGAAGATGGCTAGCCTTTTGCTTACATCAACATCATAGGTCCGATCGTGCGCATCACTCCGAATGAAGTCCACTTTGAGGATCCGACGTTCAACGATATACTTTTTCCGAGCCTGGGCAAGAGAAAGATTGACAGGCCTGGGTATGCTGCAGCGAGGGCCGGGAGTAAGTTTCGAGTGGCAGGAGGTGGGCTTCTTTCGTTTCGTACGTGCTGATAAGCCATATCGTCTCTTTTCCAGCTCCCGGATCCATCGTTGCCACTGCAGAGCATGATGTTCATCGACGACGCCGAAACGCTCTGAACTCCTTCTTCTCCGGTGCGAGCGTCCGCCGGCTAGAGCCCATTATACAAGAGTACATGGAAAAAATGCTAGTCCGGATGCTAGAGCCCGGCATGCGATGTGAAGTGGTTGAGCTACATCACATGTTCAAAGCGTGCGCGAGCGACATCATTACGCTTTATGCCTTTGGCGATTCCTTCCACTTCTTGGATCAGCCTGACTATGGAAAGCCTTACTTCCGGGCAGGAGAGGCATTCAACAGCATGACGCACGTCTTTGGTGCTTTTCCGTGGCTCCTCACCATCGCGTCCTCCGCGCCTGGATGGCTGTTCAAGTACCTCAATCCAGATATGGCCGAGTTTGTGGACCGCAGGGAGGTACCTCACCAGCACAGCTTCTCACCTCGGTATTTTTGCTACTGACATGACACGTATAGTGGTGGATAGAGAAGGTCCGAGAGATTAGAAACTCCAGCGACCCGGAGCGAGCGAAGAACACCATTTTCGGAGGCATACTGGAGAGTTCTCTGCCGGCGAAAGATAAGACGGACGCTAGGTTGGCAAACGAGGCGCAATTGGTCGTGTTCGCCGGCGAAGGCACAACTGGTGAGAACGTGCCCTACTGATCCGTTTTACATTTGAACCGATTGCTAATTCGGAGGGTCCCGAAGCGCACACGCTCACGTCGGCAATCTTTCATCTGTTGTCAAAGCCCGAGGTCCTACAAAAGATGAAGGACGAGCTTGCCGCCGTGGTGAGTGACGGGCGCCCAGTTCCAACGTTCCAACAGGTCGACAAACTTCGGTACACGAATGCCGTGATCAACGAAGCCATCCGCTTACACCCTGGCGCGATGCATCGCCAAGTACGCGTTTGCCCCAACGACGCCATCTTATATGTGGATAAGGTACGAGGAGTCGAGTACGTCGTGCCGCCGGGTACGATTTACGGTATATCGCCTCTGACGAGCCACATGAACGGGAGAGTGTTCAAAGACCCGTACGAGTTTGTTCCCGAGCGGTGGATCGATAACCCCGAAATTTCAAAAGCCTTTATGGGTTTCTCTCGAGGGACGAGAGGATGCGTAGGGTAAGACGACTTCCTATCTCCCAAGCCAGCCAGGGCACATTGACACGAGTCGCTTACCATGAGCTTGAACTCTCAGGATAACACTGGCCCGGCGCGAGTTGGGGGCTACTTTGGCCACGATATTCATGAAGTACGATCTGTACCGGGGTCAACAGGGCCCGACACTGGAGCTTTATGATACAGTCCGCGCAAGGGACGTTGATGCAGCTAGGGACTACATCTCACCGTTACCTACCAAGGGAAGCGTTGGACTGCGCGTAAGGATCCGCAACTAAACTATCAATCGACCCGGTATGCAAGAGTGGTCAACAAGAATATGTCGAGTAAGTCTTGTTATAGATTGCAGGGCCTAGCGAGGGTAGCGTTTATGGCAAGCTGCAAAGGTCTAAGGAATTCGTACTCGGCGCGACTGTTAATTACATCTCACTAACCGATTGCTCTCTTGAGAGGAATCCTCATGTGCTGTTGAACGCTCTTTAAGACCCGTATCCGAAGTAGCAAGAAACAATGGTTGTGCAAGAACATGTTTTAAATTTTTACAAGATACATTGTCGTTTGTACAAACATTTATAAATCATGATGTTGGTACCTCTGGCATGCCTAAAATCTGTAGAGGAATTGAGGTACCCTGAATCTTAGTACATGATTTGATTATGCTAGTGGTCCTAGAAGCCCTGATCTGCTTTCCCCCGCCCTTGGTGAAAATGGGGTCCATCTGCACTCGATGGGAAAACTCTAGATACAAGCGCAAGTAGGCCTACAGCGATGGTGTCGGCATTCGCATACGTGGCCATTCATCCAATTCGGCCCTGGGGAGTTTACTGCGGTGTTGGACTATGTCTAGATTGGTGGGTTTGGTATCTCACGATGTGTGAATCGCTAAAATTACGTCGAAGCTTGCTGTCTCACTGGGGTGCATTGTCTATTATGCCCGAATACCATCTAGCTTCGTAGGTACAATTACCATCATGTCACTCTTTGCAAGCTGATCTCACCAGCACGCAACTAGCACCGCTGAGACGTTCGACTGCTTCTGCCACCATCTCTTCGATGATCTCAGCTGCAGATTGCCCTCCCTTTTTAATCAGGCCAGATGCCATGCCCATGGGTCTTTATTGATAAACGAATGCGGTTAGCAATGCCCCAAGGCCGGAGTGGAAAACGTTGATCCCACGCACCTCATCGCCGACTGTTTCGCGACCTCGTCGGGCAGACCGCCAGCTTCGCGAAATGCATCGACCTCGTGATCCATGGGAACAATACCTTTCGACAGCAGCTCCTGAAGCTCGTTCCTGCGGTCGTGCTCCCAGTTTCGGATATAGCTGGTAGCAGCTGCGCGCAATGGTCGCCCAGTCCAAATGGTCGATCTAATGGTACTATCGAAGTCTGCTTCGATAACCCTGATGTCCAAAGTCAACCTGGGCGAAGAAGGAGAGATGATTGGGACAACCTACACCTTCTTTGATTCTTCCAGAGCGCTAGACTCGGTAGCGGTTACGAACCTCGTACCTACCCAGACGGCAGAAGCTCCATACATAAACGACGCGGCAACGCCTCGGCCGTCGCAAATGCCTCCGGCAGCGACGAGCTGTACCGGTTCCCCCGTCAAAGGTGACTTGTACTTTCTCACCAGATCGGCGCAGGCAGGCAATAGGATGCTGACAATGTAGTATCAGCGTCGCACTCGTTCAGTAATGCCTTCGGGTCTCTGTTTCCCGGATGCTTTGCTCTTCGAAGCGGATATGATGGGCATGACGGACGTACCTAGTCGGTATCTCGCCGGTATGACCACCGGCTTCTGACCCTTGGGCGCAGATGATGTCGGCACCAGCGGCACATGCTTTAACGACGTGCTTCGGGTGGCCAACTAGGTTCATGTAAAATATGCCATTGGCATGCAGCTTGTCAACGACGTCCTTGGGCGCAACGCCGACGGCAGAAACAAATATCTTGGCGCCACTTCCGATCACGATGTCGATGAGCTCGTCCAGCTTGCCTTTGGTGTAGTCCCACTACGAGCAGTTAGCGCCCCGAGAATGCTTCACCGGATCCTCGAGGGACGTCTCACGTTTGTCTTTCGCGCTGATCCGCCAACTTGGGGCAAGAGAAGGTTCAGACCGAACGGAAGTGATGGGTCTTTGAGTCGATTCTGCCGAGTACGACATGTCAGAAAAGGTTTCTGCCCAATCATGACCGGCTCCGATTCAGCTCGAGCATCGAATGGACTGCTTTACCTTCACCTCTCGAATAGTGCTTCTCAGTTCATCCGGCGTGAAGTAGAGTCCGCCAATGACACCAATTCCGCCTGCTGCCAGTTTAATAATGCGAACAAGGGCAGTAGCAATTGGGGATTGTATAATGAGCCTTACCAGCGTTGCTCACGGCAGCCACAAGTTCTGGTCCGCCAGCAATGTACATTCCAGCCGAGATTATCGGATGCTTCATGCCGAGCAACCGAGTCAAAGGCGTTGATAGTGACATCTTGGATGGGGTATGTGAGGTGTCGTGTTTACAAGGAATGAAGAATATGTAGAGACAACAAGTGCAGATGTGTTGGGAGTAGGCAAAGTAGGGAGACTATGCTGCCAAAGAAGTGTTTTGGGCTAGGGGAGGCTGGACAGCATGACGGAGGCGATATGGCATGTAAACTCGGTTTCCGCCGTTCAACCTGTAGAATGGATGCTATGTATGTCGTTGTCGGGTGGATTTTGCCCCTGTATTACATCCGTGGCGGGCATGATTTTCCGTAAGCACGACTGGGTAATGCACATAAGCAGACGTGGGTAATCTTTTTGCATACCGTCAGCGTCTGATGGGAAAACATTACATAGTTCCTAGCCAGCTCTTTTTCCGCTATCGAGACGGGGTATTTTCTTCTCTCTCGGAATTCCAAGTCCAAGGCATTTACCCTATTCTACTTGCCCTTCGAAGCCAGCAGTCATGGCGCAGCTATCCATCATGCTCGAGCACGCCCGCCAGTACTCACCAGTTCCCATCTCTACGCTCTTCATCCTGGCGACCACCATAGGTTGCTTATTTCGCTTGTATCTCCTGGCGCTTCCCAAGCCCATACCGGGGATTCCTCACAACAAAGACTCTGCCACAAAACTCTTCGGCAACGGCCAAGCGTACCTGAAGCATTTCAGAGAAGAGGGAGGAACCTTCGCCACGTACTGCCAGTCGGTAGCTAAATCCTTAGACGCACCACTCGTACAGATTTTCATCCAACCTTTCAAACAACCACTCCTTGTCCTCGCAGACTTCCGAGAAACCCAGGCCTTGATGCGTCGCAATGACTTTGACCGCTCCGACGACATGGCCGACATGATTTTGGGCCTGATGCCGGAGCACCATATGGGCATGAAGACGGATGCGGTGTGGAAAGCCCAACGTCTCCTCATCAAGGACCTCATGCTTCCCTCGTGGCTGCACAGCGTCGCGGCTCCCGAGCTATGTCAGCACGCCCTCTCGCTGGTTGAGTTGTGGAGCCGCAAAGCCCGACTGGCTGACGGAAGGGCCTTTGAGGCGTCAGAAGATTTACGTCGGGTGACAATGGATGCTGTCATGTCTTTCTGCTTCGGACAGAGGTTCCGGGATACGGCGACCGGTCCTGCCATCGAGCGTTGCAAGCCAGTGACATGAACGTGGCTAGGCCGGACGACGCCGAACAACCCGTCAAGTTTCCTCAAACGCCGCTCAGCCCCGTGCTCAACGCACTCGACACCTTATTCGCGTCGATCGCAGAGATCCGAGGGAGTCCGAAGCCGAGCTGGACCTGGGCTTACATGTTGAAAAAGCCGCGATATGCCCGTGCGCTCCGGCTGAGAGACTCATACATCTCGGCGGAGCTCAAGTACGCAGTCGAGCAGCTGCGGGAGAGCAAGAGCGACGACAAGGGAAAGTCGGCGGTCCATCACATGGTCCTGCGTGAGAAGAGTCTCGCCGAGAAGGAGGGGCGGGAGCCTCAATACTTATCCAAGGTCATGATGGACGAAGTACGTGAGCCCTCGATCTCATGGCGCAATTTTCGCACTGACGGCTTACCACAGGTGTGCGGCTTCGTGTTCGCTGGAATGGATACAACCAGCACGGTGATGTCGTGGGGTGTCAAGCTCCTGGCTGACAACCCTCGAGTGGCAACACGTCTACGGACAGCGTTGCGAGCGTCTTTCGCAGCCGCGCTCGCTGACGGCCGAAACCCAACGGCGGAAGAGATTGTCGGGACCCACGTAACCTATCTCGAAGCTACCCTCGAAGAGATGCACCGCTGCGGCGGTACGACGCCCATCGTCGATCGCCAAGCCGCCGTCGATACGGAGCTCCTCGGTCATCGCATCCCCAAAAAGACAAACGTTGCATGTTTAACAATGGGACCGAGCATGATGGAGCCCGGCTTCGACATCGACGAGTCGCTCCGTCACGAGACCATCCGTGGCATGCAGGGAGAAAAGGTGAAACAGTGGGACGTGGAGGACATGGCTCTCTTCCGACCCGAACGTTGGATCAAGGACAACAGGTTCGATCCCGGAGCCGGGCCGCAGCTGGCCTTCGGTCTGGGTCTCCGTGCATGCTTCGGCAAGAGACTGGCGTATCTGAACATGAGGATATTGTTTGCGCTGCTCGTGTGGAACTTCCATCTTCTGCCCTGTCCGAAGAGCTTGTCGGATTATAGCTCCAAGTTGATCGCGACAAACAGGCCGAACACGTGCTACGTACGCCTACAGAAGATCGGTTCCCGTAGTTGAAATGCAAATCGAAATCCCCCTGGTTTCCAAACGCAAAGGCACGCACCAGGAATTGCCGTTGCTGATCTGTCTCGGCTGCGGCGATGCTGGCCGTGAGCACGGAGAAGCGCTGGGTACCGATATGCGCTGTCGATGATCCTAGTGAGAATACTCTGGTAATGGCGGATACAGCACGAGCCGGTAAAGGATGTTTCCCTCCCGTCTGCTTGCTATAGACCTATACTTGGGTACGCGTCTAAACTTGCATGTTGCGCTACCCTACTCGGCCACCGCACAGCAACTCCCTACGTGGCAGGCCTTGCCTATACACTCTTTGCGAATCCAACGATTTCCCGCATACCGGCACAGTACAGCTCGGAAATCGCCCGTCTAAACAATACCATACTGCCGTGCGTCACTCCTAGGTTGACGCTCCCGACGGCGTCCACCCCTGCCGCGCACAGCTTCCGGTAATACGCGATGCCCTCGTCCCTCAGCGGATCCAGTTCGTCAACCCTGATGATGTGCGGCGGCAGGCCTCGACACATCTCAACAGTGGCGTAGTACGGGAATGCTATCGGATGGGTCCGGTCCTGGATGTTTGGCGCATAGTAACTTTGCATGGCGCCAGCACCTGCGGTATCGAACATGTATCCGTCGTTTGCGAGCCGGCTCGGGAAATCTCGGGCTATTCGTTCGGCGGACCAGCCGTACACGTTACAGACATTTGGCGAGTAGGCGTAGACGCCGCCGATGTCCCTGATCCAGCCTTCCTGGTTTGCTTTCAGCGCTGTTGCGAGACAGAGATTCGCGCCACCGCTCTCGCCCTCCAGGATGATCTTGCCGATGCCGAGCTCGCCCCTGTGCGACGCTATATACTTGAGCCTTCGGCGCAGTCGTTTAAGCCGGCCGGGAAAGGGTTGTACTGCGTTTCCGACCAGGCATTCCTGAAATCGATGGCGACGGACACCACGCCTCGCTGAGCGAGATCGGTGAGCCAGCGAACGTTGCCGGGTCGCAACGTATCAAGAGTTGTCATGCCTCCGCCGTGCACTGCCGTGGAAATCAGCTTTCGAATCTCTTTTTGATTTGGTTGAGATGGTTGCGGCTATACGAACGGTAGACAACACATGGCAGAACCTGCCCCTCCGTCCCGGACTTCCGAAACATATAAAGCTTGACGTCGTTCCCATCGACCCCCTTCGCAACGTATGTTGCACGGTCCACCGGTGGTTCGTTGACGTCCTGTGCTAGGTCGTTCGGTATCGCAGCGAAGCCTTCTGAGAAGCCGTAGTGCTGGGCTCGCATTTCCTTCGTCAGCTGCTCGAAGGACGAGTTCTCGTCGGCGATGCCAATTGGAAGGTTCTTGTCCCATCCTTGAGTCGCTAGGGCTTCCACTAACTTGGGGTGGAAGCGTGGGTCGGTCGCAGGAGAGAACGTTGCGTCTCCGATTCGGCCCTCGGGCTTGAAGGAGTATGGAGCTGGCATCCTGTTGTTTGACGGGTTGACCGTTCCGTGGCCTCTGCGGCTTTATTACGCTGCGAGGAAAAAGTAAAAGGGCGTAATTAGACCACGGACAGAAACAGTCCGTCCACTTGCTACGTGTTTTGGCGGATGCTTACAGGAAGCGCGAATCTTGCTTATCGTGCTTACATGTAATGTACTAACTAGTACGTGCTGTACAGGGGTGACGACAAGAAGTATCGCCTCTGAGAACCGGGGCCAGTGGGGTTTCTTGGCCTCGCTACTTGCGTAATCGAAGCCGATAGTCACTAGCTTTCTAATGTACAACATCGTCCAGGGAACACATCTTCTTACACACCCTCAAAGGCCCGTCGTGCTACCGACTACGCTGTAATTGAAATGCATCTAGGGTCCGGAATACCGTCAACGAGTAGCTGATGCGAACGTTCTCTGCCCTGTATGGTTATATGGTATGCTTATGCTTATGCTGCAATAACTACATTAGGCAATTAGAATTACACTAGACCTCGCTTACTATACCTGTGACGGCCGTTGCCATCCCATGGGATCCATATAATACACCACTCCCGGTAAGGATGTGTAAAATTTATCCGCCAGCGGCTCGTCAACTCTCCTTTTGAGGCTTCAGCCAACTTGCATTGTTATTCCTGTAGCAAGGACAATCCGACTGTTCGAAACATCACATTCATCATGTCTTTAGATGCGTACACTGTCTTGGATGCTTTCTCTGATATCAAAAGCCGCACCGATCAGTCCATTGCTGCGAACTCTCTGGGCACCTACTCCGCAGAGTTCCTTCCGAGATCCGAGGAGATCGCAGTTGCAATCTTTTGCAATGCCCTCGAAGAGCTGGGCTGCCCGATCCGATCGGTAGCATCCGGAGCCAAGCTTGAACGTGTCCGGCCCGTGGCAGAGCACAAGAAACTGGTGGACCATATATATTGCATCTTGGAGAGCAGAGCTGGCTTGATCGTAGACGACGGTAATCAGATTACTCGTACTTCTAAGCCCTGCCCTGACAGCGACATCGGCTCCCAGTTAGAGAGCCTGCTGCGCGACAGACCTGCCCAGGATGCAGAGATCAAGCTTATGCAAACAGTTGGGCAAAGCTACGGCAAATGCCTCTCCGGAGAGGCCGATGCTGTGCAGTTGCTCTTTGACTCAGCAGAAAGCCGTTCTCTTCTGGACAAACTCTATGCTACTTCGGACGCGACAAGCAGCCTTCTACAGCCACTAAAAGCATTCATCAAAGAGGTAGCCGGCAGTTGGTCAGCGTCAGGCCAGCCTTTGCAAATCCTGGAGATCGGGGCCGGGACAGGAGGAACAACCTCAGTACTGTTACCAGCTTTGGCTCGTCTGGGTGTTTCCACGGTATACACCATGACTGACATCAGTCCGAGCCTGGTGACACAGGCTTCCTCGATATTCAATCAATACCCGTTCGTGGAGTTCAAAGTCGTCGACATCGAGAAGAAACCACCGCGTGAGCTGCAAAGCAGCCAGCACATCATCCTGGGCTCAAATGTCATCCACGCGACCGCAGATGTCCCGTCTTCGTTGAAGAACATTTACAAGATGCTGCGTCCGGATGGATTCCTCATCTTCCACGAGTTGACAATGCAAATGCCGTGGGCTGACGTGGTTTTCGGACTGTTTGAGGGCTGGTGGCGGTTCGATGATGGGCGGCAGCACGCTTTGCAATCACCACAAGCTTGGGCAAGAATGCTGAGATCGGCTGGATACGGTCACGTGGACTGGACCGATGGATCTCGCCCGGAAGCAAAGTTACAAAGTCTGATCTTGGGTATGGCTGCTGACCCGGAATAGGTTTAAGTCGGCGGCAGGTGTGCCTTTATAACTATAGAATCATGATAGGAGTAGTAGTACCTTTTATAGCTACAGAATCAGGCTAGCAGCCTTTTACAGCTATGTGATTAAGCTGATAGCGGCAAGGCCTTTTACGGCCATGAAATTGATTTATACTGTTCTATGGCCATGAAAAGGAAGTGGGGGGAGAGATGGCAGCTAGATGCCAAAGGGACCCTAACCCCCCAACCTTACGCTGTATAGGAAGAAAAGCTAAAGAAACGAAGAAAAGTTGACCTGGTCTGCTACACTCCTGTCTCTTCTAGACCGATGTCTAAGAGACAGTATTACTTGAGGAGTAGTAAATAAATCTTGTTTTGATGATAGTCTAATTTGTTAGATGGTCTGACTTTAAATAGATATATTATAACCTACAAAAGAGTGGGTTGAGGGATGAATAGAACGGTGGTAAGTAAGGAGTAGAAGAAGTATAATAAAAGTAGAGACAAGGCAGCTAATTATCGGGAGATATTCTGTGTATTGTTTGGAATGAGTGAGAATGAGGACCCTGAGAAGATTATCTGAGTTCCATAAGAGGCTTTTAGAGATAAAGCTGGAGCTTAGGAAAGTTGCGGTGACTGTGCTGGAAAGGCGGTATATGAATTTGTGCTGTGTAATGGACGACAAACGAGAATTACTGCTGTTTTGAACTAGAGGAAGTGGTTGCGTGCGGGAGCAGACGGGAAAGTGGTGGATGTTGTTTGGCCAGAGAATGGGATATCCTATCAGGAGTTTATTCATCGCTGGGCGGGAAGGATCTAAAGTGGTACACTACAGCTTAGATCGAGAGAGGTGCTCGAGGGAATACGCGGCGGGAGCCGGGTGGCTACAAAAGCCAGTAGAAGAACCTGGAAGAGAAGGCGGTGGTTACATGATCCCATTACGCCGGCGTAGTGCCAAGTTGGAACGCAGTGGTTGTGATGGCAAATCTAGTTTGCGATGTGTCCTTGAAGGACAACGGACAGCCAGGATGGTAGCAGCAGCGGACTTTGGACCTACTACACTTGACGTTGAATCGGCGTGGTACTTCTTAGCCGACTGGGACATGGGCGGATGTTTGGTTGGAGAGGTTGACGGGGTTAACTTGACATTTGATGCTACTATGGGAGTGGAGGTCATTGCGACTGGTGAGTTAAGTGAAGTATCTAGTAATGTGTGGATGGGTCTGACATGTACACGGAAAGTGTGCAAAGCAGGAGTGAGCGGAGAGTAGACTTGGCGGTAGCCTTAGACATCCCAGACGGGAGGGAGGCGGACAGGAGATGGAACAAGCGTGCAAAGATATGATATTAAATGAGAATGAGACAAACATAAAGGCAACATGTGAAACCCTAAAGTGGTATGTGCAAACACTCAGTGGCAAGAACCCTCAAGATGCTTAGTGACAACCACTGTTCAGGTGCGTTAACTGTTAGCAACCATTCCAAGTAGATCAAGAGACTTGTAATGACAATCATTGATCACCTCCAGAGGACCAAGTTAGAGATGTGAAATTTCATTAGGCCAAGGCTCTGTGTGTGGCTTTGTGTGTGGCTTTGCTGGCGAATTGAAGGTGTTGGAACAACAGGCAAAAGCAAGGTAATTGGAAATAGCCCGTTGCGGGCCCGCGGGAAGGGGAATGCCACCCAGCCACAGTT